>VXAC01006836.1:1719960-1766429 GCA_013399225.1 Rhipidura dahli | reverse complement strand
CCTTCCTTCCTTCCTTCCTTCCTCCCTCCCTCCTTCCCTTCCTTCCTTCCCTTCCTTATTTCCCTCATTCCTTCCTTCCCTCATTCCCTCATTCCCTTTCCTGCAGTACCTCGCTCCTGGATCCTTAAGCCTTTTGCACATGATCTGTCACCCACCCCTGAAATGCAGCTTTTGATACATGGGAGGAAAGAAATAGTTTACACCTATGCCGCTGGGATTTTGGGGAGGAACAAGGAAAATGGCAAAAGGAATGAAAGCAGGGAAAATTCAGTTCACCAGATGCCTTCACTGCAATGGAACAGCATGGGAAACTGCATTGCAAGTGAGGGACTTGGGACTATGTGACACCTTGCTCAAAATCTGTAGCTCTTATGTCTCCATTCCTGCCACAAGATCCTGCACACTGTGTATTTCAAAAGATGGGAATGTTGAGAACGCCTTCAATTTGCCCCATCACAACTTTGGCCCTGCCCTGGCTGGGGGCTACACCTACCCCTGGGAGAGGCTCTGTGGCTTTATCCCTTTGGCCACCAGCACGGAGCAGCTCTGGTGGCTCCCTAACGATGTTACATCCAGGTCTTTTAATGGTCCCACTAAAACACACTGATTAAATTATCTCTCTAATTGCTTTTCTCATTGCACAGACATAAAATTCCTTTTCCTAACAGAGCATTAACTATTTCAGCCTGCACATCTCCAGCTGAACTCTCGCCAGCAGCTAAAGCAGCTTCCCTGCTGCAGCCCCCCCGGCACTGTTCCTGCTGCTTCCCCCGATCCCCCCGTCCGCATTTTCCTGGGGAAGTTGGGGGTCGGCTCCCTCCCTCGGGCTGCCCTCTGGTGGCCGCCGGGAGTAGCAGCAGTGTCAGCTCTGCAGGGTCCCGGGGACACCAGGGGACTGTCCCCCTTCCCTCCTGCCCGTGCAGCCTCTGCAGGAGGCTTTCCCCGCTGAAGTGGAGATGTTCCTCTGCCCCACAGGTGTCCTTGCCACCTCCGTGTGTTGCTCAGCAAGAGGATCTGTGATGCACAGAAGAGTCTCTTGCTCTCCCTCTCTGCTTCATCAGCCAGGAGTGGAGAAGGGAGGTGGACAATGTGAGATGCTGTAACAAGATCTGAAATGCAGGAGAAATTAGAGAGGTGGCCCTCATGATAGTGGCTTCTGTAGAGGCTGAACTGAGAAAGGACTAAACTGTGATCACAGAGATCATCTCCAAATCCAAATCTCCAAATCTCCAGCTCTAAAGGCTGAGGGGGAAATTGTGTTCACATTCCAGGCCTGCTGGAGATTCTTGCATGCCCACAGCACAGGAACATTTCACTGCAGGGACAGGCAGTGTGAGGGTGCTGGGTGCTGTACTCGTGCCTCTTCACCTCCTGTCCACCTCACTCATCCAGCCTTGACCATCCCTTGGTCAGACAGTGTTTCTGCCATAGCTGCTGGCCAAGGAGCCAGCTGGACCTCATTTCTGGCACTGCCAGATCCAAGTTCTGCCTGCTGGGGCTGCTGGAAGTTTCCAGCCAGGACCTTAGGTTGAAGTCATGGCATAGAGCCACCATCTTGATAATGATCCCTGGAAAGAGCCATTCCCCTTCTGGAGCCAAAGCCATCTTCCCCTCAGGCCTCTCTGCTGGAAGCAGGATGGCCATTAACAAGTCCAGCTGAGCAGCCACATGGCTCTGCTCCTCTCTGAATCTCCTGTAGGACACGGCTCTGCAAGAGGACAGGGAGAAACCTGGGGGCCTCAGACCTTTTTATGCTCTGCAAAATCTCTTTGGATCATTCCTGGGAAGGAATGCACACAGGTGGACTCCAGGCTCTCTTTTTCTGCTCAGGAGAAGCTCTGTGTGATGCTCTGTCTTATCTCCTCTTGGGTGGGAAGGACATGAGCAGTGATGAAGGTACAGTTGTGTGAGCTGTGATCTCCACAGGCAGGGGAAGGGCAGTGCATGGAGAGGGCCAAAGACCACGAGATGTTACCTAAAATAGCCCTTTTCAGAAGTCAGTGCTACCTCACAGCTTGAAAGAGCTCATGATGTGCAAACCCAGAACATGTCAGATTGTTCCTGGTGGGCCATTTGTAGCTTTTCTCCATCACTTCACACTTCCATCTGCTCCTGCTGGACTGACTGCCAAGGGCTGCCTTTGTGTCTTTACAGCCTCAAGACCTGCTCCTGGGAGTAGCCACAGCAGAAAGATGGTGCCAGGGCTTGCAGGAAGGGATGACATGGACCTGAACTGGTGGGAACAGCAGGAACCCAGACCTCTCTGGCAAGGAGGGATGACAGACCACAGAGTTTTCAGCCATCAGAGAACATAATAATTTAGATGCACTTGACAAGAGAGACAGATCTGGAGAAATCCCAGAGGAGCTCAGTCAGAATCCCAGGGATTTTTAAGACCACATTGGATGTGTCAGAGCACAGGTAACATGCACTGTTCTTATGGAGATGAGCGTGTGCAGTGACTAAGCCCACCAGGTGCAAAGCTAAATCAGACACTGCTCGAGGCCTGTGTCCCATATAATCACCATCTTGAGAAAGAGGTTGGGCCCAGATCCAGGAAACCTGGTGGACAGGATACAGGAAATCTGTGTCCTGCTCCCACCTGCTCCTGCTAGCCACTGAAGTAGGAGGTGAATGTGGGCAGCTCAGTTCTCCATGGTGTGACTCTTCCCTCTGCAAGGACTTGGCTATTTATATCAGCAGTTTGGCCCAGGAAATTTCAGCATTGTGCTTGTTTGTGTAGCATCCATAACCAAGCCCTCATAATGTTTTGATTGTAGTATTGTTTTGCTTTTAGGGTTTTTTTGTGCAATGGTAAAATTCTCCTGAAAACACCTGGGAAGTTGCTCTGGGAACAGCATCCAATTAGAGGAGAAAAGGGGGGTGACATTCACAATCAATTCCCAAGTGAGAGGGTAGTGGAAGGATGGCACTGCCATCTCCCAGGATACCAAGGGGAGGAGACCTCCCTTCTTCCCAGGGAAACCATTCCTATTGCAAGGCATGGGCTGATCCTGCTGTCAGCTCCAGCACTGCACAGGAGGACAATTCCAATGTCTGGGCAGAAGCTGTGAAGATTTCTTGGTGCAGAGCTGCCTTCCCTTCCCAGCAGACCCATCTTGTCACCTCAGATTCACTCCAGTGTTACTCATTCCACTGAAGTGGCTCCATCCCCAATGCCCAGGACTGGGAACACAGACCCTGTGGATGAAGGCAGCATGTCTGCTGGCAGGGAAGGGCAGCCAGCAGCAAACCAAGGCTGTCTGTGCTCAGTACCACTCCTGGAGGCCACTGCTTGGATGGAAGCATAGACCAAGGCAGCTGAGGACCATTCTCCCAAGAAGGCTTCATTTTCCTCTGGCAAGTCAGGACCACATTCCCAAGGATGCTCCTTTGAGAAGAAAGCTCCAGATCCATCAGTCTGGTTCCTGGCAACATAGAAGATTTCTATGGCAAGGGACAAATAAGATGTCCCAGCATATCTTCCCAAGAGGGTTTCAAGGCACAGCAGTTGGCTGACCCTTGTTTCTTGTCTGTTGGTGTCCCCTTACCTTGTCTCCTGCACGCTGGTGTAGTGGTGACTCATTCATGCCTGCTGGCTCCCTGCAGTAATCACCAGCAGAGCTTTCTGTCGTCACAGCTCTTAAGGTAGGCTCATGCTGTGATAAATAAGCTGCTTAGCACCATGGAAAGAAATGGTATTTAAAGTTTAATATCTTTTTTTTAGCTCCTTTTCAAAGGACACTGATTTTGTGATCTGTTTGGGAAGATGCAGTAGGTTTTGTGTCTTCCTTTCCAGAGTGGGGAGAGGCACAAAGAGAGCAAGGAGAAATGAGTGTGTGCCTGTACATGTGGCACTGCAGAGCCAGGCTGCCTCCCTGCTTCCTCACCTCTCTGAGCAGTGCAGAAGTGACTGACACCCTCATTATACAGTTTAATTCAGGTTGGCAGCTCCACTTGGCCTTGCAGCTCTGGCTTTATCAGAGCTTTACACCCATGCCCCATCTGTTCCTTCCTTGGGAGCAGGAACAGAATACATGACCTAGCAGCAGGCAGGGAATGCCACCCACATTCCCAGGGGACTCTGCAGTCCCTGCTGTGGGTTTACATGGTCTGTGGGTCTTGGCTTTGTGCACTGAGCATCCAGAGGTCCAGAGCAGTGACTGGGGGGGCTCATGCAGGAGTGAGACAGCTCAGCTTTGTGCAGTTGCTGAGATTTCTCTCCGTAACCCTGTCAAAGCTCAGCATTTACTCTTGCACCCCTAAATCTGGCAAGAAGGGGGAACAATAAAGTAATAAGGTGTTTTTCTCAGGTGTTCAACTGTAAAACTCATCCCTCCCATGATACTTTCTGTCCAGATGCTGCAAGGGTTGCAGCTCACTCTCAAGCAAGGGCTGCAGCTCACTAGGGAGTTTAACCAACACTTAGGTTTCTCCCAGCCTTCCAGAGGTGGATTTAAATAATTTTGTATTAATCCTCCTGATATTTACCCCCTTCCACTGGGAATAACTGTCCACTGCCTTGCACTTCTGATGGACAAACTGAGACATGGGGAATGGTGGTGCAGATTTAAAACACCAGCAGAGCTGCAAAGAGACACCTGGACCTTCCTCAAGTCAAGTCCTTTGCTTTAACCCCTAGGCTCCATTTGAGATGGAGAACATCTATCTTAAACCAGGATGGTTGGGATTCAAAGGCAGGCATGACAATTCCCAAGACCCACTACTATGTTTTCTCCCTGATCTGGTCACTTGAGGCAAAGGCAAGGAAAGCATCACTGACCAGAGGGTGTACAGGGTCAAGGAGGCTGTGGTGGGCACACTCAAAGTCACCTGTGCCTGGTGAGGTGACAGGCAGCATTAAGTGAAAGGGGCTGCTGGGAATTATGCTTTCAGATTTTATACCTCCAGAAAAGCTGGCAGACTCTACAGAAGCTCTCTGAATTCAAAGCCCCATTTACCAGAAACATGTGAGTGATTCCAAAGGCTTGTACTGCTTTGAGTAACAATTTATAACAACAAAAGCCTCATTTAAGACAGGGACCCCGGTGGGAATGTTTCTTTTCAGTTCTCTCTTCTGTGGGTAATTGCAGAAAGATGACATTTAAGTTGTTCTACAAAAGTGGCTAGCAAAAAAAAAGAGAAAGGGGGAAAACCAGAGAGAAAGAGGGTATGGTTGGAAAGGTGAGAAGGAGCAGGATAGAAAGGAGTGGATAGCCTGGCCAATATTTTCAGAGACTAGGAAGTTTACAAATAGGAAAGAAAAGGCTTGCTCTGAATAACAATCTCATCTCCCAGCAACAACAACTTCTTGTTCTTGGGACACAATGGACACAGCCTGGAGGTGGAAAAGCAACCCTGGGCATGGAAGCACAGCTCATTCCTTCAACTCACAAGCAGATGTAAAGTGTGGGTGGGTGACAGACCCCAGACACTGCTGTCCAGAGGAAAGGATTGTGGTTTGGCCATGAACAGCAGAGCCCTGGCTGCCTGAATTCCTCAGGACTGGGAGCAGCCTGTCTAACCCATGGATACATGGAGCCAAAGAGGCAAAGGAGTGCATAATCAGTGACAGGGAACCTCAAACCTCTTCCAAAATCCTGCTGTAGAATGGAGAAGACAAGAAGACCAAGACACAGTGGGTGGTAGAAACCTCCTCTGTAAATGCTGGAGAAATCCCTCTGGGATGAAGAGCTGCATCCCTACCTTGTGTGAAGGTGATAAGCCCTCTTCTGTTCTGCAGATTTTCAGAGATTTACTACCTATTAGAGGAGTTTAAATGCATTCAGAGTAATTAAACCCAGGGGGAAACACAAGCCTTTAATATCTCATGTTTTCTAAAACAGGAAAAAAGTCCATTTTCCCCTCGTCTGCTCCAGTACTGCCTGTGATGACAGGCTGGAGGAAGCCACAGCTGGGACTGGCTCAATGCACTGAGCTGAGCAGCTGCACACACACGTGTGTGTGTGTGTGTGTGTGTGTTTGTGTGTGTAAAATCATTTTAATGGTCCCTATCAGAAGGGCAAGTGGGTGAGGAAAGGGGGAAGCTGACTGGGGCATGTCCCTGGAATGCAGGGATAATTGGCTCTGCAATGGTAATGGCAAACTGCTGTCAGCCTCTAAAAGAGTGTGCCAGAGGTGAAGTGACACTGACAGGTCCCACTGCCTGCCTGGCCTGGCCTGCCTCTGCCCAGCAAATGATTGCAGCCTTTCTCCTGACATGCAGGAAACTAAATTGGAGGTAATGACTCTCCTGAGGGGCCTGGACTAGGGATGGTGAGAGGGAGGCTCACAGCTTTGCATCTCACCTGGGACATCTTCTTTTCCCCACACTCTTCCCAACAAGCATATGGGCTTTTCTGATCAGAGCACAGAAGTGGTTGTGATGAGGTGATGCCTTCCCAATTTCCCTTCCCCAATTATCCATGGCAATTCACCCATGCCAGCTCTGACCACCCAGGGAGTTCTGGGCACAGAAATGGGATGGAGGTAAAAACACTTCAGCATTAGCTGGGAGTGAATTCACAGTCTTTGGTTTTCCTTGTTCTCCTGTGCTGCTTCTCAAACTCTCTTTCACACTCTACTTCCTTGATTTCCACGTATTTGCAATTTTCCTTCCTTTAAAGAAGCAGGGGGCCCATGTTAGCACACAGAGAAAAGGTAGAAAATATAAATATTTTGCTATGTAAACGATATAAAGCACTTGTGTAGCTCCTTCTGCAGCAGCCTGGTTGACTCCAGGTCTGCCCTAAAGCTGAGTTTTGTATCCCCAATGGAACATTTGCCATCCAAGAGCAAAATTATTAAAAACTCTGTATGTATCTTAACAGGCTCCATTCACTGAATCATAGAAAGGTTTGGGTTGGAAAGGACCTTAAAGCTCATCTTGTTCCACCCCCTGCCATGGGCAGGGACACCTTCCACTGTCCCAGGCTGCTCCAAGCCCCGTTCAACCCGGCCCTGGAGACTTGCAGGGATGGGGCATCCACAGCTTCTCTGAGCAACATGTGCCAGGGCCTCACCACCCTCAGAGGGAAGAATTTCTTCCTAATATTCAATCTCAATCTGCACCTTCTCAGTTTGAAGCCAGTCGCCCTTGTCCTGTCACTTCAGGCCCTTGTAAATAGTCTCTCTCCATCTTTCTTTAGGCTCCCTCACTTACTGCAAGGCCACAATTAAGTCACCCCAGAGACTTCTCTTCTCCAGGCTGAACACTCCAGCTCTCCCAGCCTTTCCTCCCAGCAGAGCTGCTCCATCCCTCTGATGCCCCTGGTGCCTCCTCTGGATTTGCTCCATGTCCTTCCTGTGCTGGGGGATCCCAGAGCTGGATGCAGTAATCCCTGCTGAAATTATTTAATGCATCTGGAATATTGTGTCACTGATGGCTGAGTGCTCTGGCCTAAGTTCAGATGAGTTGCTGGGGAATTCTCATCTCTCCTATTTTTCAGTGAAGTCACACTGTTATCATATCAAATGGCTTGTGACTTAAAGTTCCATTGCAATGGTCATATAAGGAATTGCATTTGCTGTGACTGGGAGGAAGGGACATGGAGAGAAAAAATTAAACTTGATGGCTAGAAAGCTTTTACTGCAGTGTGCAACAGCTCCACCTCCTCATGATATTCAAGTTCATCGTATCTAAATAAATATGCTTGGAAACTGTCTGTCACAAGGGAAAACAGTCATTTCAAGGGTACTGTTGAAAGCATATGTCAAAGGTAACACCACAGACATGTAAATTGAATCAGAGCACTTAACTGGCACTGTTTTCTTCAGAACACTGATGTCATTCCAGAACAATCCCAACCCCCAGCACAGTCATGTCAGATCATATTCTCCACCCATTTAGTTCACAAGCTTATTCCCTTTGACTCCAGTGGATTAACCAGTTCTACATGGCAAGAGAGAGAGGTCACATGTAGATCTCTTCCACTTACATCGAATTTAATTGATTTTTCTGTTGAAAATAACTTCTAAAACAGGACATAATGGGAAATAAATTTTAATTACTCTACCCCCTCTCGAACACAGCAGAAATCCCCTTGTGCCAGGTGACCTGAGCGCTGACAGAACAAAACCTCCCCAACTCATGGGCAATACACCCCAAAGAGGAAACAGCTTTCCTCCTAAATGAGTGAGGGAGCTGTTTTACACCCTGAAAACACAGACTTTCAACAAGCTCAGTTGCTTTCATGGATAATCCCTCATTTTTGCTAATCCTTCCTGAGGATCTCTTAGCTCATTGATGGACAGTGTTAGAAATCCTCTCTTTATTTGGATAATTGCCCTCTTAGGATACTCCTGATCCACAGTCTGATAAATACCCTGAGACACAGTGCTGCCCCAGAAGAGCCCATCGAAGGCACCCAGTCCTGCTCTCCCCTCACTTATCACCCTAATTAATGCCAGCTGCTCCTCAGCAGCCTCTCAGACCAGGTGGTCTGGGTTTGTCAGACCTTTCTTGGACTCCATTAATGCTTTGTTTGCCACTAAATTTTGGCAAGTTCCTGTGGTCACTGCCAGAAATTTTCCCATGGTTATTTGCTATCACAAACCTCTCTGGGGCTCTGGTTTCTTTTCAGCTTAGAACGTGCTTGCAAATGGTGTGGATACACATTTTCTCATGGGAGCAATCCTTCAGCTTTGTCCTTCAGAGCTCAGGGCTGTGGCAACCATGGCAAGTCCCTCCTTCCATGGGCACCCTGTGGCTGCTGCTCCAAGGGGTAACACCTGCTGGGAGCCATGGCCAATCCTCCACTCCTGCAGGGTTTCCAGGTGCTTTTTTCTCACCAGTTCAGCTGATCAGCTCTGTGCGGAGTTCCTTGTCTGACTGGTGTTTTACTGTGGTAGCTGAAGGCTCCAGTCTGTGCTCTGTGATGCACAAAGATGGAAAGGGTCTCCCTTTCCCCCAGGAGCTCACCATTCCCTGCCATGATTTGCTCCCTGTGTGGCAAACTTACCCTTCTTTCTAATGACAGCCCAGGTATTACCTGGTCTTTATCTGCCCAAATGTCAGAGGTGCTATGAAATCATGGCTGCTGAGTTGGCAAGTTCATGCCCATGGCTTTCCAAAGGCTCTGCTTCAGGCTATTGCCAGCAGAGAGGACTTTCAGGAAAGCTAATTTTGAGAACTTTGGTTGTGTGTTGTTGCCATAGAAGGAGGTCTGAAGTGTCCAAAGCAGTTGCAGAGCTGATATTCAAATGTTCAAAAGCTGTGAACATTTTTGCTGTGTTGCCACTGTGAAACAATTTCTTTATGGTGAAAAGTCTATAAAAATCTATAGGAAGTCTATAGAAATAGTCTCTAATAGGCTGTTGAGACCATTGGGATGAAACCCCAAACAGAAGTCCAGGTTTGAATCACGAATTTGAAACGGCATCTCCCACTGCTCTCCCTTAATCATTTCTGGCATTCAGAATCTGCTTCTGACCAGAAATTTCATCTTGCACAAAACCCTTTAGTTAAATGACATGTTTGGATGAAAAGACTGAGATTAAAAAATGCCTGTTTTGAGTGAAAAGCAGGTCTGGTCCAGCTGCACTGGCCTGTTTAAGCAGCTTGTGGTTCCCTGTGTCAGTGGTGCTGTGGCCCGTGAAGGACTTTGGACAAGTCCTCCTTGTTGTCCTGCGTTGATCTCACACATGGCAGCCCCAGCCAGTGGCTGAGGAGTGGGAATCTCTGCTAATTGGTTACATCTGCCTCTAATGCCTGGCCACCACCTGGCACAGGCTGTGGCACTGGCAGTGCCACCTTGGCACTAGAGCCCTACAACTGCCATCTGTTGTCTTCCAGAGTCATAAACATGGCCTTCCCCAGGGAAAATGTGACTTTTCATCTGTGAAGCAGCCCCTTCAGCATTTCTGGGATCCTCAAGAAGCTGCTGTGCTACTATCAAATGTGAAGCCATTACTTTATAAAGGGCATAATCCTCCTCCTTCCTGCATCTCATGTCAGAAGAACCTATTCCATTTCCAAAGGTTTCACAAGGATTTCTACCTTGACACCAACGATTCCTATATTTGAGCAGAAAAGAAATGAAGTTTTGCTGCTTTGTTTTGGGTTTCCCATTGGACATGCTGAATATTTAATCACAGCTTCACAAAGACACGAATTTTTCTTTGGATTCCTCCCTGAGCTGCTGTGGCTGATCCTGGCTCAGAAACAGATCTCAGGCTGTTCCCAATGGACTCTCTTGTTTTGTTCAGATTTGCCTGTTTTTGCTATGTTGTTGAAAGGCCTCCACGTGCTCAGAAGAGACACTTGTGCACACATGCATGCACATATGTGTGGGCAATATACACACATATCCCCTGAAGTTTTACCATAATGCTTTTGTAATGGAAATTTCTTATTGGAGAAAAGAGTGAATAAAACAGAAATTTTCTTCTGAACTGTTGCTCAGGGAAAGCTGTTTGGCTACTCTGGGTGCAAATGAATACCTGGAATTATATCAGACTTTCCTAGAAAATTTGTATTTGTGTCCACTGACATCCATAGAAGTCAGTGGGATATTTCCACAGAGTTCTTCTAACAAAGGAACAGTGAATAGTTGTACCTCTTGCTCCACAAGGTTGGTTATTTCTTTTAAACTTTGAAGTTCAAAACTTTAGGAGATGGGTCTCATATAGGGGAAGCTGCATGGTCTGTGCTGACATAACCTCTTCTGACAGATTGATTAATAAATATGACACCAGCACTCATGGCATCAGAATCACAGGAGAACAGATACATCAGTTAATAAATAGTTATTAACTAAATAATAGCTGGTTATAGCTTTTAATAAAAAAAGAAAGAGAAATTAATATCCATCCTTTTTAGAAAACAATTATTTGGGAATGATTACTTGAAAAACCCAGTACCTGCTTGTTTGAAGCAACTCAACCAAAATAAGGCTTATTGCCATCCTTTCTTTCCTGTATTTAAAACACTGACCAGTTCAAAACAACAAAAAAACTCTGAGGTAACACTGGGAAATGGAAGTTCTTTACAAGGCTCTGTCACTCTGTGGGCTTAAACAGAGTCTGAAGGAGCAGAGAACTCTGAGGGTTCTCATATCAAACACTAAAGAGCATGTGCTGGACAAAGCCCCCTGAGCGTTTCCTCTGAACCATCAACTCCCTCAGGGCTGCTAGATTCGTGTGTTGACTCCTCATCACGGAGCCTTCCAGCCTCTCCTTCCAGGCCAGGCTGCCTGTGTAACTGAGGAACCAGGAATTGTTGTTACCAGAACCCAGCTTCAGTGCCCCAGGGCTAAACAAGCTCAAATCTGTGTTTTACCAGACCAAAGAGACATTTCAGGAGTTTCAACCAGCATCACAAATGTGCTGGGTAGGAAGCATGATCTGGGCTGCCCCAGTTGTCAACACAGAGTCTGAGTGCTGCACTAGAGAGGGCAAGCTCTGGGTTATGTGGAAAAAAAAACCAAATAGAAATACTGTGTTTTTCTGTTTCTTTTTTTCCCCTTCCCTCTTACTGTAAAGATTAAACATTGGGGATTGGGCTTAATACAAAATATGAGACTGTTTGCTATAAGCAATTCTATTAAGGCACCTGAAACAACAGGATATTTAACTTTTAAACCAATAATTATATGTACAGATGAAAGTCTTGTTGATGTCAGCATGTACTTAATGCACCTTAGTCTAGTAAGGAAGCTCGTCATGAGCTGATCCTGATTTACATGAATGGGTTTATTTTTTGTAAGTGTTCACCAAATAGGTTGGACAAATAATTTTTTTCAACTTACCAGCTTTTCCTGGTTTTTTTTAGACTGTTTGCTGGGAATTAATTATTCTTTAGGGCTGGTCAAGTGCAACACAGGATGCTTCTGAATGGGGATGTGGGGGAATAAAAGGGAAAAAAACCAGTAATAAATAACAAACTTCCTGGTCTGAATCTTCATGTTGAAGTGGGTGAAATGTTGAAAATTTGAAAGCTTCTTCATAAATTCTCTGCTGCCTGCATGCTCAGGGAAAGAAATAATATGACTTTAAGAATCACTGTTAACCCAATAGGGCCTTTTAATACACTCAGGGTAGATATTCAAAGGCAGTAAGTGCCAAAAAATGCCAGTGGACACCCACAAAGCCTTTCAAAGGTGCTTAAGCCAGCAGTGAGCCTGTGGAGCACCACAAAGAGATGCTCTCAGGCATCTGAAATTCCTAGTTAGTGCTTAGCTGCATCCTCTGGAAAACTTCTGCTCACTCCCACCCAGCAATCTCAGCATGAGACCATGAAAGCATCTCCTGAAATCATTATTTAGGGAAGAAGAAGCTGCTCACATGTTCCACCTGCAGCACATGCCTGTATCTTGCCGGAGGCTGAAGCTATGCTAGGAATTTGTGTGAGTACACTGAAGGAAGAAAAAAGCAAGAGAGACAGGGGAAGCTGCTGTGATCCTGCCGGGGGATGCTCAGTGATCTGCAGGTGAAGTGACTCCTTCAAGGTGTCAGTGGAGGAATGGAGCTGGTTGGGGCAAAGGGTTTACTTCTTTGTTTTCTAGTGGAAAGTAATAATATTTTGTTTTCATAAAAGAAAGTGAACACTGAGATGTTTTCACTTTGGAGCTGAAAAGCTTTTGGTTTGAACAATGTAACAATTAATACAGAAATCACTGTTTTCTATAGAAAACACAGAAATACATTCATTTTATTTCCTGAAAACCCCTTTTCACCGAATCTTCTGGAGAAGGTTGAATGGATTTTGTTGCTAGGATTTTGCACTTGGGGAGGTGGAGTCAAATGAAACTGAGGGTTCACCAGCAAAGCCCAGCCGAGTCATTCCCACTGGAAAAAAACCAACCCTCCATAAAACCAGTCTTTCCCTCCATAAAGCTCCAACATCTCCTTGGCCATGAGGTATTTTCTTCCCTTTGCAGATGGAGGTTTTTGGAACAGGGCAGGGGGATTTGCCTCCTGCCCAGTGTCTCCCATGTCCATCTGTCCACCAGGTGCCTCAAAACTGATGGATGAAGGATCTCAATGGATGCAGGACCCTGCCCCCAGCTGGGAGCTTGCTCATTAGGTACAATTTGCATGCTGAACATCAGTATGACAGCTCTAGTGAGGGATTTGTTTAGCTAATTTAGAGTAATGGAGAGGAGACATTAATCACTTTACCACTGGTGCTCCCTGGCATGGCAAGGCTGGGAGTCATTACCCCCCTGCCCCACCTGTCAGCAAGGCACCCCCAGTTCTCCCTGTTTCCATGAGTGTTTGCCCCCAGACTGAGAGTTCAGGGATGTAATAACAGGGCTGCAATACCAGGCCAGGAGCTATCAGCATGGAGAAAAAACAAGGCAGCCTTGGAGTGCTTCCAGCAATGTTAAAGCAAACAGGATTATCTGCTCTGAGTGCTTGGGAATGCTGGTGCTCCCAAAGCAAAGGATGGGGCAGGAGTCCCCCTCCCACTCTGTCCCAGCTGGGGAGAACTGCATTGGGAGCTCCTGATTCATCAGTAATTGATGAAGGGAACAATGCTGAGGTGGAGGATACTGCACAAAGCAAGCACTGCCCCTCTCCAGGTGTTTCTCTGCCCTGGAAAGCTCCAAGGTGAGGACTCTGATGGTGCTCAGTTGACAGATCTGGGCTCAGGCATCTGGAGGAGAAAGTTTCACTTAGGAAGAAAGTTGAAAATGCATTCGCTTCCAGTTCTATTTTTTCTGTTTTTTAATGTCTTTCAGCATGAATCTCTTCCTTTTTAATATTCAACTCCAGAAAAGAAAAAACCTACATGCAATTATTCTGCTCAACTAAGTACCAAAACCATTCCCTTTATCAGTTAGAAACCCTTCTCACATCTGTCCTCCATGTTTTGTCACTCTTAGGTATACTTAGCATGCTTTAGGCATATACCCTTTCCAAATAAAGGAAGATATAAGTCCATGGCAGCTGCAACATGAATAGAATCCATACTGTGTGCTCAAACAAATGCTATTAAAATTCCTTGTTTGTTTAACATTTATGATCACTCTCCTTTCAGACACTGCCATGTGTGGCAGTCTGTATTCCTTCTCCCACACACTTATTTACAAGTCTAACGTGAGGCTGCCTAGACCTCCTCAGCATGTCTAATTTCCCATGTGTTGTTCCCCAGGCCTCCTCTAATGCCTGGAATGGGCAGAAATGTTTTCAAGTGGAGGCCGTTGTGTCCCATTTCCCATTCCAAGCGTGCCCAAAAAAAAAGCTTTGCTGACCTTCACCACCAACCCAGAGCATGGGTGCAGGTTGTTTGCTGTGGAGTTCCTCTAACACAGGCCTTGGAGTCACTGAAAAGCATTAGAAACCCACATTTCATCATTTATAGGTGCAATCCAAAACTCATCTCTTTTTATAGGCCCTGGTTTAATAATTGTGGCTGCAGAATAGCTGTCGGTACTATTCCCAGAATAAGAACCACTGAACTTAAACAAGCAGAATGCAATAAGGGAGAGATGGAAGAAGCCCAGTTTTTATGTACAGAAATGATGCCAGCTTGTAAAAATGTGAATGCTGTAAAATAATGTCTTTAATTATAGACAGAGAAGGAAGGTTTTCAGCAGCAGATGTCTGAAGATGGGATTTAAAGCACAGGCCTGTCAGTGAACTCTGTGGAAAAGGAAATGGAGAGGACATTTAGGGATGGAATGACAGGGATCATGTCATTTTTGCTCAGATGGACATGTGTAGGTGTGAGTGTGTAAATCCAGGATGGGGCACTTAATTACAACCATTATAATTGATAGGAGGATGTATAAAGCAGATTAAGAAGAAAGAGCAGGAAGAATAGACCATGAATGGTGCACAGTGGTAATCCTGAGCTTTGCTCTTGCCTTTGACAGTGACAAGTGGACCCATGGAGCCCAGAGGAGACCTGGCCAGGTGCTCACCACCTGGTCCAGCCCTGGGCAGTGCAGGTAAGAGCTGTCCCACCACTTTGTCCTGGGTTCTGGTTGCATTTAATCCCATTTTCTGTTCATGGTGCTGGTGTAGGAGCTTGCAGGCACCAGCTCTTGCAGGTCCCTGGCCAGAAGATGTTCAGCAATGAGCAGCAGGAACCAGCAGGGATTTTCACATGGTGGTGTTAGAACACCCAGAAGTTCTTTAGTGAATGTGTCCTAATTGTCTGTCTCAAGGGATGTGGTGAAATTCCTCCTAAAGACTGATCCTAACAGAGTTGTGGCCCTCAGGTGACTTGGATCTAAGGCTTTCCCAGCTTCCACCCACACCTTAGGGAGAACCCAGCTCAGCTGCTCCTCAGCAGCTCTCAATATACCATCCACTGAAAAATTTGGAAAAAAAAGAAAGCAAAAATTACAACCCTGGATGACTTTTTCTCAATTTCATCGGGATTTCTTGTCCCACACAAGCAAAGGTATTTTTGTCCAAGGCTTTTCAGTAGAGAGGTGTGGGGAGTTTCACCCACCACTTAAATCATATTTAAAAAATATTATAGCCATATTTAAAAAAGATTATTGTAATGTTGAGCTTTCTCTTTTTTTAATGTTTTATTATAAAGTCCCAGAAATAAAGGCTGTAATGGAGTTGCAATAAAATTTACATTAGCGTATTTGGTGAGTTTTTTGATAATTTTTGCATGCATTAGAATGAAATATTCTGTAAAAATTAAGTATTATATGCAAATGAGTGCAACAAACCTACATTTTGAATAATAATTCATTATCCACTCTAACATATATAAGTGGCTTCCTTTTCTTTTTTAAATAAAAATAGGAAATGCACTGTAGACATAAATTCAGCACAGCAGAAGTTTACATAGAAGATCCACTGAAATTATAATAGAACACATTCCTTATTTGCATAAATCCCATAATCCCACCTGTCCAAACCCTCCAGCTATTAATAGGTGATATGAATGTCACTTGATGCTCATTTATAATATTGTTATGTAATATAATACATATTTAGGGAAGATTTTAAGAATCATTGTAATTAACAAAGCACACGATTACCAGCAAGTGTTTATTTGTGTTATAGGAAAAAGACGTTGCATTTGGAAACAATTATAACTCCAGAAGTGTTGAATTACCCCCTTTGGAAGTGCTGCCTTCCTTTAGTGAGTGTAGTTGATTTCCACAGGCTGGTGGCATGTTAAAAAAAATGGTTTAAAGGGATGACATATCTGTGTATCTGCAATGATAATGTTCATTCCTGTGCCAGGCTGTGCCTGTAGGACTGGAATTTATTCCTCACCCCAGGGCTGGCTCTGGTTGAAAGCTTTATTTCTCCTTTCATAGTTCTTTATGGGGAAACTCAGTTCCCACTCTGTGAGACTGGGATCTTTGGGAGAGTTAAATGCATGTCCAGGACAGTGTGAATCACAGAAGCATGGAATATCCTGATTGGGAAGGGATCCCCAAGGATCATCCAGTGCAGCTCCCAGCCCTGCCCAGTCCCCCCACCAACCCCACCCTGGGCATCCCTGGCAGCGCTGCCCAAACGCTCCTGGAGCTCTGGCAGCCTCGGGGCCGTGCCCATTCCCTGGGGAGCCTGGGCAGTGCCCAGCACCCTCTGGGGAAGAACCTTTTCCTGATATCCTGCCTGAACCTCCTCTGACACAAGTGTGACTTACTCCAAACTTTCTGGAATCAAAATGGCTTTTTGGTAGAAATTACACAGAAGGGTTGCATTGCTCAGGTTGATTCTGAATTCATGCTATAGTAATTCTCCAGTTTATTCCTGCATGAACCTCCCTAAATGCTTCACAATTGTGTAGAATCACAGAATGTTTTGTGTTGGAAGGGATCTTAAAGCTCATTTTGTTCCACCCCCTGCCATGGGCAGGGACATCTTCCACTATCCCAGGTTGCTCCAAGCCCTGTCCACCCTGGCCTTGGACACTTCCAGAGATGGGGCATTGTTTTGGGGTGACTGTATGATCCCTATCATCTGCCCTATGCCAGACATGAATCCTGTGCCTTTCTGTGTCTTTAAGCAGGGTCCGAGAGAAAGGAAAAAAAAAAAAACCCAAACAAAAAACCAAATAGTTTTGTGTTCAAGGACACAGATACAGAGTCCCCTGCGTTCCTTCCTGCCTTTCCCAGCTCTTGGCTCCTTTTCTCAGGAGAGAGACAATAAACTCCTTTGCTTTTATGCTAGTCTGCTATCTGAGGCAAGAGAGTTTTCCCCTGGACCTTTGACTGCTTCTTCTTCTTCTTTCTTCTTCTTCTTCTTCTTCTTCTTCTTCTTCTTCTTCTTCTTCTTCTTCTTCTTCTTTATCTCCTTCTCCTTCTCCTTCTCCTTCTCCTTCTCCTTCTCCTTCTCCTTCTCCTTCTCCTTCTCCTTCTCCTTCTCCTTCTCCTTCTCCTTCTCCTTCTCCTTCTCCTTCTCCTTCTCCTTCTCCTTCTCCTTCTCCTTCTCCTTCTCCTTCTCCTTCTCCTTCTCCTTCTCCTTCTCCTTCTCCTTCTCCTTCTCCTTCTCCTTCTCCTTCTCCTTCTCCTTCTCCTTCTCCTTCTCCTTCTCCTTCTCCTTCTCCTTCTCCTTCTCCTTCTCCTTCTCCTTCTCCTTCTCCTTCTCCTTCTCCTTCTCCTTCTCCTTCTCCTTCTCCTTCCCATCCTCCTCCTCCTCCTCCTCCTCCTCCTTCAGCAACCCCAGAACATCATCAGGAGGCCTCACACATTGACCCAAAGGGGCCAACGCTGAGCCCCAGCTCCAGAGAGGAGACAGACACACCCACAAGGACTTTGAATTTTTTCAGGTTCTCTCCACAGTGAGAGGTTCTATTATTTAGCATTGTTCTCTTTTTCTTTTTTTCCTGTGCCTGTGTGCACTCTGCTTCTTAAATAAATAGCNCTCCTTCTCCTTCTCCTTCTCCTTCTCCTTCTCCTTCTCCTTCTCCTTCTCCTTCTCCTTCTCCTTCTCCTTCTCCTTCTCCTTCTCCTTCTCCTTCTCCTTCTCCTTCCCATCCTCCTCCTCCTCCTCCTCCTCCTCCTTCAGCAACCCCAGAACATCATCAGGAGGCCTCACACATTGACCCAAAGGGGCCAACGCTGAGCCCCAGCTCCAGAGAGGAGACAGACACACCCACAAGGACTTTGAATTTTTTCAGGTTCTCTCCACAGTGAGAGGTTCTATTATTTAGCATTGTTCTCTTTTTCTTTTTTTCCTGTGCCTGTGTGCACTCTGCTTCTTAAATAAATAGCTTTTTTTTTCACTTTCCTCCGAGGAAAATTCTTTCTGAACCTGGGGGGAGGGGCGGCTGTAACTTGCCTTCTATCAAAGGATGTTCATTTTGGATGTTCCTCAGAATTTGTCTCAAACCAGGACAGGCATCCACAGCTTCTCTGAGCAACCTGTGTCAGGGCCTCACCACCCTCAGAGGGAAGAATTTCTTCCTAATATCCAATCTAAACCTACCCTCTGTCAGTGTGATGCCATTCCCTGTGTTCTGTCACTCCAGGCCCTTGTCCAAAGTTCCTCTCTAGCTTCCTTGGAGCCCCTTTAGGGACTGGAAGGTGCAATGACATCTCTCCCTAAATCCCAAGCATTGTTATGAATCTTCAAGCTCAGCCTTCCTGTACCATTTCTCTCCTTGCATCCAGAAGTATTTTCATCACACTCAACAGATGATACCAGGACAGAGACCCTTCCTTGTGCCACCAGCTGTCCCCTCTGCCAGGGGCTCTCTTCTGGCACCAGAAGCCCACCCAGGATTGCCCACCCAGGATTTTCACAAAGTCCCTCGTTGCTACTGAATTAACTGCTAGAAGAGATGCTGTTGTAGGTCGGACCTTGGGGAGCAGTCCCCATATCCCAGCTGAGGAGGACTAGAATTAAATCTATTCCAGCAATAGCACAGCCATAGAAAAAAAAGGAGGCAAAACCCTCATTTTTCTTACGTTAGTGGATTTATTAATCCAAATTTGAATTTTTAATGGAAATATCTTTAAAATTTCGGTTTTTCAAGCATTTCTACCTCTTTCTTTGTAAAATCGGTTCTATCCCGCCTGGAGTGCAGAGTTGATTGAGGCAGACATAGCTATAGATTTAGTAGTCTCCAGGCTCTGCTTAGGACAGATTTCAGTTTAGATTTTAACTAACTGACATGTCAAGAAAATACTGTGCTTTTCGCCTCCCCACCTCCTTTTCTCTTTTTCTTATGAAAGATTTAAACAACACTGAAAAATAATCTTCAGCACTTTCCACAGGGAAGACAACGGAAAAAGCAACTTTTTTCTTTTTTTTTTTTGGTCAGAAAAACCTAACCAAATTTGATAGTGATACATCTGCTCAGAGGCTCCAGGAACCAGAAAAAAAAAAAAAAAAAACAAACCAAAAAACCCACCAAAACCTAAAAAGACAAATGGAAACTCTTCCAGTGTTTGCCTGAGCACCACTGAGAACAGAGACTTGTTGATCCTCAGGCTTTTTGCTTGCCTGAGGAGAAGAAATAATTAAAAACATTAAGTGAACAAAACACTCTCTGAAAAACAGCAAATTTCTTTAGCTGAAAACCCATCTTATCTTTCAAAGTCCTTCAGATGGCAGCTCCCAAGCTCAGGCCACAGTAGGGACCCTTCCTGCAGCAGCATGTTTTCAACACCCCAATTATTTTGGAATCCCTGCTCCTTCTACTGCAGCCAATTTTTGTGCGTCACCCTCAGCTTAGGAAAAAGCAGTGTATTAAATGAGACCAAGAGTTTGATATGATCAAATCCATCTCGGTTGATGTCCTCCCTTGCTCAGCTGTGGCAGTGCTGTATGGGGGAAGTTACAAGTCACAATTCTCGGGAAGTCACCCCAGGTCACCTGTGGCTTCAGATGCACTTTATCAGATTGATACCACTTCTTCTCCTTGCCACATCCTCCAGCAACTTTCTCATTCTGATGCCTTCATCTGAGTTCCCCACTGGAGATCTCCCACTCCCAGAAGGGCTGGAGGGAAAAGTATCCCTTGTGTAAGAGTGATCAGAGTGCAGCAGCAGTGGAGGAGCCTCGGAGCTTTCTGTGTTTCCAGTGAAGTGGCTGAGGAAGCAATCACAGTGCTTTAGCTTTGTGCCTACCCTGGTGTCCTGCAGGCTCCCCCTCCTGACTCCCAGGCATGGTTTCAGAAACAAAGGAAAATTAAATTAAAGAAAAAGAGAGAGAGAAAAGAAGAGGAAGAAAGAAATGAAGCAGCAAAACAGATTATCCCCTAGAGAAGTGGTATGGCCAGGAGTCGGGCACATGGGCTGTGAGGGGCAAGTGCAGGGATTTTGCTCTTGTAGGTGTTCTGCTGGTCTCAGGGAGCTTTCACACCTGAAGGCAGGGCTTTGGGGCTGACTCCTGCTGCCCTGGCAGCTCTCCTCACCGCTGGGTGCTGTGTCACTGCTCCTGCTCAGTGTCTGGGCAGATGTGACACTGCACTGGGCAGGTGTTGGCACCTCCCATGTGGAGCTGCCTGGCTGGGTGCACCCCAGCAAAGCAGATCCCAGGGAATTCTACAAGCACATTCTTGTGCCCACCTCCATCACATGCAGAAAATGCAGCTGCTTGGCTTTAGATTTGCTACCCATGCACCCTCACTATCCAGAACAGATCCCCACGCCTCACAGACACCCAGACTGCCCCTCCAATGGACCCAGGCACGGGTGCATCCCCAGTGTCCCAGACCCATGGGGAGAGGGTGGCACTGAGCCCTCCACAGCCCCTGTGATCTCCCTGGCTGTGCCCAGGCTCCCGGCACACACACGGCTGCCCATAAATAAGCACAGCAGCCTCAGTGTCAGCTCCCTTTAGCCTCTGGGTTTAAATATAGGCATTGGCTCTGCTCCAGGAGGAGGTACAAGTGGTTTCAGACTCAAGCAAATTGTTAGGAATCCCATTTGCAGTGTGAATATGCTTAGTGAATGTTTCTTTTGCTAATGAGACCAAAATAGCAATTAGCAGTCCTCCTAATGCTACAAACCCTGAGGAATGGGCACATACATATTTTTATCCTTCGGGTTATTTACATCTGGCTTCAAATGCATAGGCCAATATATCTAAATACATGTGTCACACATCACACCTACAGCTGCACCTTGCTATGTCCTACTTAGGCAGGGTCAGATTGAGATGTCCAGGGGAAAAATACTGGCTTTGAATTCCAGCAGATACAAGTCCTCATTGCTGGTAAATCCCAACAGCCTTTTTTCTCTCCTGGTTTTGTTGTTTTTTTGTCTGGAAGATGTTATAGAAGCAGAGCTTTTTCTCCCCCTTTCTTTGCTTGCTGCATTCAGATTTTGCTATAAGGGGTTTCTTTTCTATTTTTTTTAATCTTCTCTTTTTTTTCTCTCCTTTTCCCTACAGTCAACAGAGTGGTTGGTGAATACAAAATTAGCCAATTCAGAGAGAGGCCGAACATCCCAGGAGAGCAGGAGTGAGAAAGAGAGAGAGAAATGATCAGCCCTTGCCAAACAGTCTCTCAACTCCACCATGTATTTTTCCCTTTCTCTGAAAACCACAGGAAACAAATGGGAATTCCAGGGAATGCAAATTCCCAGTATATTCAGAGACTGGTCACCAGTGACCCTGGTGCCTGTAGCATTCCCTGTTCTGTCCATGCACTGCTACAGTACAGAGCATTCCCATCCCAGCTCTCTGCCTTTCCTGCTGCAACACCTGCAGCAAAAAGGGCATTTTTTACCTTTTCCATATGAACTAACAAGCCTGACCAAACACCTCTGGGACCAAGCCACACATGCAAATGCCCCTCCTGCTAATTCTGCTCCTTGATGCTCCCTGCTGTCCTGGCTGCCACACCAAGTACCTGCTGCAGAGTATTAATGAAAATCATGGGCTTCAGAGCAAGGTTTTATCCTGACCCAGAGCTGGGACACATCTTGAGGCTTCCAGCTGGGATTACACAGTGAAGACCATCCATGAAAAATTTGGAATGCAGCTGTGGTGAGGCTGCTGTGCAGTTAAGGTGAGCTTCTCAGGGCCACTGCTCCTCTGAGGAGCCAGGGAATCACAGGATGGTTTGGGCTGGAAGGAATCTTAAAGCTCATCTTGTTCTACCCCCTGCCATGGGCAGGGACAATCTCCACTAGACCAGGTTGCTCAGACCTCCATCCAGCCTGGCCTTGAACACCCTCCTTAGCTTATTAATATTTACTTAGTCCTTTGAGTCCACTGAGAGTCTGAGTTGTAGCCTAAAATATTTTAGGCATTTTGCTTGCCCATTCCAGGTTTTGGATGGAACTGATAATGACTGTTCTGAATAATGGCCTCCATAATGTGGTCAGTCAGCTGGGAAACACCAGGCCTGCTCTGGTATATCCTTTTCCTGTATTACATTCTGTGAGTAGGGAGATGTTGGAGGTTAGGATTTTTCCTTTTTTTTTTTCCTTTCCTTTCCCTCAGGGAATTTTCTCCCATTTGTTTCCTAAGAGATGGGAATGACTGATACTTAAGAGAAAAAATAAATGACCAAGGTGGGGGGAAGGGGTGCAGCTGGTTGCAGCCTCTCAGCTGGGAGGCTGAGGGCAGAGACTAATGAAGGAAGGTCTTAGTTAGGAAAAAAAAAAAAGAAAAGCAGTCACAGGTTGCCAGGGTTGGGTCCTGGTGGGCGGGAGAGCCTTGACAACCTCATTCAGAGACCTGCACCCAGAGCATCTCCTCTTTTTGGACGTGGCTTCCAGCATCATTAAGCCACCAAGGGAAGAGCTAAGATTTGATGTGACTGTGCTTTTTAAGCTTAATGGGACAGAATTAACTGAAAGGACACAATTACAGCCAGAGCTGCTTCCTGTCAGTGTTTCCACGTGGGAGAGGGTGGCAGCAGCAGCAGCAGCCCAGCTATCTGCAATTACAGCTGCACATCCCAACCTCCAAAGAGATTGGGTTTGACTTTCCAAGCCTGAGAACCTAAGGAGGCTGTTCCTGTCCTGTGTGTGAAGGATCAATCATAGTATTAAAGAAAGTACAGCATTTTAGTGGAATAGGGAGAAAAAGGTTTCCTTGTCTTGCAAACCATTTTTTTACCTTCTCGTATCTCATCCTCAGACAGAATGAGAAGACAGAATTATGAAAATGTTCGCAAAACTGAGCTCTGGAAAAGATAATTTAAATAATTTTGAAATATCATGCTTTGATTCGGGCATTTCCTACTTAAAAAAAAGACAAAACCTACTTCAGTTTGTAACAGACAAGTAATTTTAAAGGGGAAGTCTGAAAGGTTTTGTTTCAAAGTGAGAAAATGGAAATTTTGGCAATCTTAAAAGCAATAATGTTTCTGCTTCGTGTAAAAAAAGTCATGATAACTGTCTCTCTACTGCAAATATTTTCATTTTTGACAGTTTGCTATTTTTCAGCCAAAAAGTATTATTAGAAACATCTGAAAATAAACACAAAAGGAAAGAACTTTTCTATGGTATGGAAGACAGGTACATTTCTATGAAGCAAAATGAGTTTCTTGATGTCTGCTGAGTGCTGCTCTTAGACTAAATCACGAGCAGAGAAAACATAGTCTATTTGGTTTTTATTTTTGTTTTTTTTCACCATATCAGGAGGTCAGGTCATATGACTTCTTGCAATATTTCGGCAGTACCTAAATTCAGCAAATACATCCTGAATATAAAATACTTATCAATATATAATGGGCACAGAGACCAGCCTGGAACCGGGCTGCTTTACCCCTGGGATGAATCAGCTCCATGGTGTCAACCCACCCATTCTGTGCACTGTAATTGTATTTCCAGCTCTGGTGTCCATCTGCCAGCACTGAGCTGAGTGCAGCCCTGACGATGTGAGCCTGGGGGCCCTGGCAGAGGGGAGCCATTTGGCCACCCTGTCCCCAGTGCCACCACCACCAGCAGGGTGGCAGAGAGCCGAGCTTGGCCTGTCTGCCCGGCGGGGGCTCCCGGCTGGACATCAGCTTTCCTAAAATCTTGTGTCAGCCTGTGACTCTGCAGTGCACTGAGCCATGTTCTGAAAAAGCAGGACATCATCTGAGCACTTCAGCACATAGCAGAGAAGAGCAACCTTTTGATTTTTTCTTTTCTCTCCTCTTATGACTCCGAGTGTTGTGTCCCTGGTAATACCTGCAGGAAGAGCAGCTTGTGGCAAGGGAAATCTGGAGGATAATCCAGAAGAATTTAAGGGCAGACAGTGTTAAAACATAAAATATCTACTGCATCTAGTAGCACTTTTGCTTCAAGATTAGCAAGAAAACGTTGACCATGAGCTGGACATAGAAATCATGGAAGGTTTGGTTGGATGGGACCTTAAAGATCATCCAGTTCAACTCCCCTGCCACTGGCAGGAATGCCTTCCATTAGAACAGGTTGCTTTTTGGACATCAAAATCTATTCCTTCTTCTGCTACCAGTTCCAAGCATAGCCTTGAAGAAGAATTTTAACCAAACCAGGACTTGATTTCTTATCTGAAGAATATAAATTGTAACACTGTGCTCCCTGACAGTTCTCAGCAAGCACAATTCATTAACTTTCCTGAAGTGCTTTTAAATCTCTGGTTTCAGGCACTACACAGGTATTCAAAACAGAGTTCACAGAGCTTGCTGAAACCACTTAAAATGAAATTAAAATGCCATAATTCCAAGTTAGGATAAATCAGACTCAGAAAATTTCTGTTGACAAGTTTATGAATTTTTCTGTTTGTGGGGGTTGCAGGAGTCTTAGGAGATATAAAAAAGCAATTTCTTTGACAATCCTTCTGAGATTGAAAATTTCACAGCACTTTTGGAATTTAAAATTTCAGCTCCATGTTGCAAAGCTGAGAAAGGATAGAGGAAGAGGTGGAAAACTGGAGAAAAAAGGAAGCAAGTCATATACAACTTCTTTCCCTGTCCTGACCTCCAGGAAAGCTGCTGATACTAAAATTGAGACCCAAAAAATTTCAGTGGCAAGGCCTGCCCACACAAGAGATGAAGAGCTGCTTCTGCCCTGGGATCCAGGTGGGAATGACTTGTTCTCCATCCTGGAAGGTGCCAGGAGAAGACATCTCAGCCATAAGTGATCTGAGAGTCCTCTGGTTAATATTGAAGGCATAGACAAGCTGTCCTTTTAAAATGTGGACATGTCTGCCTGGCACTGTCTGTTCTCCCCATGTTCAATAATGTAAATAAAGTCTTTAAGAAGCTCATTACTTTCATCTGCAGTTCTGATAGAATTGCTCACACTCTCCTTTGGCAGTTCTGTTTGTGCATAATAACAATGCTAATAAAAATAAAAACCCTCTGGAGAACAACAACCCTAACCAAAAGAAAATAATAATAGTAAGAGCAGTAATAAAATAAAGTTTTGCTTTTATAGATGTTTCCTTCATTTGAAATAATAATAAAAAAAAACCAAAAACTTGTGAAGAACTTTGCTGGCATCAAGGTCTTCTCTGGGCACTAGGGACTTTAAGGAGGGGCAGGATTTGCCTTTTCAGAGACAGGGATGCAGGGATCAGTCTCCCAGCACTGACAACATCCATGGGCCAGCCAGGGCAAGCTGGTTTTTTTTTCTTTCTTTCACACTAATTTCAATCTGCCTTTCAAATTTTGGGAGGTTTTTTGTTTTTTTTTTTTTTAATTGTTTTTCCCCTTCACTCTTTAAGTTTCTCTTCTCACCTTTCATGCTGGTTTCTTTGTCACCTCATCCAGCTTCCACCTGCTGGTCACAGCTCTTTGATTTTGGCCTTGAGCTGGTCACTTGAAATGGAAATGTGCTTCCCCATTGTGCACTTCTCTCAAAGAGCCTCTGAAGGGCTGAACCCGATGCTCCTGAGCTCCTTGGGATACAATCCTGAAGCATCAGGTGACCTTAGTCAGATGATGCCTCCTTTTCTCATCCAAGCTGAGTAGAGCAAACCCAGGCTTTGCTGAATCTTGGTTTAAGTTGAAACCTCTGAAGTTGCTTTGCTGAAGTGTTGTTTTGGAAGCAGAACCTACTGTGGGAAAACTGGGAGAATTTAACCGTGTCAAACCAGCTCTTTCAGTGTTTTCACCGTGTCACATTTATGTTAGAGTTTGGGAAAACCTTGCCAATTTGAATTGCATTATTATTATATTATAAATATTATAAACTGTACATTCTTGTTGTTGTTGTTGTTGTTGTTGTTGTTCTTCTTCTTCTTCTTCTTCTTCTTCTTCTTCTTCTTCCTCCTCCTCCATCTCCTTCTTCTACAGTTTTGCTGATTGAAGAATGGAAATAAAGCTTTTTTGTGAAAATAATGCATCCATCCAACCTCAGATATGTTATTTACGTTTGTGGGGGTTTTTCTTTGGGTTTTTTACTGCCTTAGCTCCACAGAGAATTTTGAAACACCTGTTATTTTCTTGCAATTTGGCACCATGTTGAACTTAAAATTATAGATGATCTTGGGTTGAGTTGTCCCAATCCACCACCAGTGACCTGAAACATTTTCTTGCCACTCTGAGAGGACAAAATTTCTGCTCCCCCAAAATGGTGTTCCTTCAGCTCAACACCATTTTCTTGATTGTGTCCAGAAAACTTTACTTTTCCACTGCTGAAACATTTCGTTTTTAAAGGAGTTATTTTAAGGTCAAGTTTGTTCTGTACCATTTTTCCCACTCTTCCATGAGCCAACCTATTTTCAAGGGAAGGAACTTACAAATATTTTATTTTGCATTTTTGTGAGTAAGTCTTCGCTTGGATTGAATTTAACAAGTTAGAGAACAACAAGCAAACTCTGTGGCTGGAACAGACAGCGGGGCAGGTGAGGGCTGCTCCCCTCCAGCTGCTGGGGTGGGCACTCAGCAAAGACAGAGCTAAGGAGGGGCCTCCCCATTCCATTTATGGACCACCTTGGAGTCCAAACACTCATCAAAGATCTGAAAAACTGATTAGGCAGCATTTCTGTCTAAAACATTCATTAGAGTCAAGCAAATGAGGTAAAGGAAATAATAAGCCAGGCACAGAGTTCAAGCCCTCTCTCGGTGGGATCCTGCTCTCTGCTGCTTCATCCCTCCCTCCTTCCACCACCTCCCCAATTCCCTGTGCATAACCTCCAGCAGGATTACTGGGGGTTTAAGAGAACAGGTTTAGTCTATGATTAGAACAAACCCTGGTTTTCCCCATTGTTCCATTAAAACAAAAAGATAATCCTATCAAAACAAAAGCATGCCTGAGTAATGCTTCAATTTCCATCCCATTTCCAGCAGAAGAAAATAGAAACATGGAATTTTGCTTTTCATTTTGTTAAAGTGGGATTTTTTCTTTGGCTGTGGTAGGAATGATCATTTTGATGATGTTGCTGAAGTCACACTCTTTAAACATGTGGCTTATGTTGAAACAATGAACAAATATTTTTTGATGTTTTCTGCTATGTTCGCTTTTCATTATAATGGCTCAACAGTTTTGGAGATGTTCATAAAAATCAAACATCACGATGCTTCCTGATAATATTTTAACAATTTTGATCTGGGGATAGTTTTGCATTTGAATTTTGATGTATAACAAAAACAAGTGTTAAAATTTCAGGAAATCATCTCTGCCTGCTGTGACCAAGGGGAATGAAGTATTTCCCCATGATGATATTTGGACAGTGACTGTGAGGAGAAACCCTTCTTCTACTGATTGAGTAAAAGAGGAATTTTTTTTCTATCCTTAAAGAGGGTTTGCAATTTAAATTTGTGATGATAAAAAACTAGAGATTACCAAAAATAAAACCACTTTAGAAATCCAATAAAATTTTATTTATCAAAAGGAAGAGATTTAAGGGGAAGGGAAACCAGATTTTTCTTTCAAACAGTTCTCTGTTTAAATTGGAATGTATTGCAGGGGAAGAGCCCCACATCCATCATACAGCATTCCTAAAAACACTGATTTAAGAAAACAGCTCTGTCTTGTTTCTTAAATTAAGGTATTAGAACCTGTCTCTCTGCTCATCTCTTCCCCAGGCCTGGATTAAGTTTTGATTTGTCATAATATTTGACACAAATCTGACGTTATTTTGACCAGGCTTTGCATTCAGGAGATTAAAATGTGCAGCTGAAAATGGCAGTGACATCCTTGGCCTCATCTCCTTCCCACTGTTTCTCTGGCTGGTCCCCTCTGTCTCCTGCATCTCTGACACCTCTGTGCTTGTTACTGCTTTCTGGCCAGGTTCATTGAGTGTCCTTGGTCTCTTCCCTCTGCCTGTGGCCCTCTGGTCACCTCAAGAAGGAGGACTTTCCCACTCCCTCCCAGTGATGTGTCCCTGTGTCACGGCAGCACAATGAGGGTGCCATCCCTGTCCCTTCCATTTCCTCACAATTTGAATTCATCACCAACATATGAATAAATCCCCAAGAGAATAAAAGTTCTCGGAGGTAATTGAATCACACGAGTGATGGGGCTTGCTTTTTTTTTTTTCTTTTCCTTGACTCATTCCCAGCAGAGGTTCAATCAGCATTCATTACTCCCACCTCCCTCCATCTGAAAGCAGCAGAGGAACCGGGGGAAGGAGGACTCTTCGTCTCCTGATTCAATCTTCCAAACATGATGGCCTATCAAGCTCAGTAATTTGGGAGCCAGGAGACATGAGATTTTAATTCAACGCAGATAAAAAGGCACAACCCGTGGAACCAGCTGAAAAGAACAGAGCAACGGAATTGTATCAAGCTTATGGTGCCTTAAAATTTTCTTTTCAGAGGACAGTTTGATTAAAATGTGTTTAAAAATATTTTCAAACCTAGAGGCACTTACAGTGTTGAAACGATTAGCAATCAAAAGAAAATATTTTGATTTGACATTTTTGCCCTCTTATCTGATTTTATTTCACATCAAGGAAAATTTAGGGAAAAAAATCCTAAAATTGAATGAAAACAATAGCAATATTCCACACATACATGTCACTTTATTAAACATTTAGATTGCAGTGTTCTGACATTCTCTAAACGAAACATTTTTGACATTACGAAATGGAATTTTTCAATAAGCTTGTTTTGATCTTTTTAGATCAAAAATATCCCGGAATCCTGTATCAAAACAGTGTTTCAAGAATTTGCTTCTTGGGCTGATTCGAGGGAATGAGATCTGTGCTGTGCGGAGGTCCCGGCAGCTGGCAAGGCGGAGGCTGCGGGGATGCAGAGGCGCATCCCATCCCCGTGCCCGGCCCCGCTCGATGCGGCTCCTCGGGGTGTCACACAGGGGCACAGCCAGGACATGTGTCCCGAATCCCAGGCGCTGACACCGAGCCGGCCCTCGAACGGCACCGCGAGGGCTCCGATGTCCTCGGCCGGGAGCTCACCTGTGACTCGCAGCGCCGAATACACAGCGCTTGGCTGCCGGAGCTGAATTAAAATGCTCTGCAGCTGCTGAAGAATCTCGGGTTCGGCAGAGCTTTTCCCCACTAGAGGGAAGTGCATTCCCACTCTGAGGGGCGAGCGGCCTGTAGAGCACATGCCATGGCTCTGTGCACCCTGTCCCCAAGCCAGCACCCCTCCGGACCTGCCGGGAATGCTGCTGGAACCCTCGGCTGCCCATCCCAGTATCTCTGCCCAGCGTCCACGGTAGCTGAAGGGGAACAGGAATTCCTGAGAGCCTGTATCCACACCTTGATCCCTTGCTGTTACTATCACAGCAGCCCCACTGTTGGCAGATGCTTGCCCAGCCCTGGCACAGCTGCTCAGGGCAGTGGTGAAGTCACCATCCCTGAGGGATTTAAAAGATCTGTGGATGTGTCGAGGACATGATTCTTCCAAACAATTTGTGATAGTACAAGGGAAATGGCCTAAAGTTACACTATAAGTGGTTCAGGTTGGATATTGGCAAAATTTTCTTCACTGAAAGAGTGGCTAAGCATTAGAAGGGGCTGCTCAGGGAAAAAGTGGAGTCACCATCCCTGGAAGTGTTCAGAAAATGAGTAGATGTGGCACTTCATGGTAAGGTGTAGTGGGCATGGCCGCATTCAGTTGAAGATTGGACTTGAGGACTCTGGAGGTCTTTTCCAACATTAATGATCCTGTGATTCTGTGGTTTAGTCATTGTCCTGGCAGTGCTGAGTTAATGGTTGGACTCAAAGATCTGAAACGTCTTTTCCAACCTAAATGGTTTGATGATTCTCTGTCACCTTAGTGGACAAAAACATGGGCCAAACTCAAGCTCTCCAGGGAAAGAAAGGGTTGAGCTGCTGGCTCACTTGAAGGACATCTATAAAGCTGTGCTTGTGCTGGTGGAGGTGCACAGAGGATCTGGCCCTGAGCCATTTCAGCACTGTCTGCACTTGGAAAACTACTCAGTGCACAGGTGTGATCCATGTAGATGGGCCAGAACCCACACGTCCCAGGCAGTGCAGCACAGTGCAGGCAGTGACAGCATGGGGATGTGAGCAAACCAACCCAGGCTGTATGGAATGATGGATATGTGACCAAATCAATGCTGGGCTGGCTGTTTATTCAGCCAGTAAGGCTCACAGATCTTCTCCTGAGCAGACTGGCTTTTAAAACAAAGCTTCTACATGTTAATGCAGATGTAAGAAAAGGTGTGGCTCCATGAACACACAAGTGAGGCACATGCATGTGGGAAATGCAGATTTAAGTGAGCTGCACAAACCTGTGGATATAAACTACCTAATTGCCTGGATAAGACTGGGAATGCTGACATGTGAATATACAGAGAAAGCCAGGCAGCACACCTGGGTCCTTTGTGGATGTGCTGTGTGGATGCACAGGCTGTTGTCTGCTGCAGTGCACAACCTCCCTTCCCTCACACAACTGAGCTCCAGATGGGAGCAACCCTTGGAAAAGGAACAGGCAAAGCCAGTCAAATGTGTTTTTATAAATCCCAGCCTGAGACTTCAGGTCTGCAGAAGCAATGAGCTAAAATAAAGAGCCACCCCTCCACCTCTTCTCCTTCTCCTGTCTCTTCTGAAGAGTTTGTAGCCATCCATCGCAGAACTCCAGTTATGTGAGCCCTCCCACCACATTTCCATGATGGTGACTGCAGCACAGCTTTGCTGCTGTACCACGGCTTCCAGCTCCTCTTGTTTGTTACCTGTGCTGTGTGCATTAGTGTACCTGCACTTCAACTGCTGACTTCAGCCCTGACTCTGGCTTGCCACCCTTGGGCTTGCTTCTGGAGAGCCTAGCTGCGTCCCCTTCCCCCTTCAAAACCCTCTCAGTAAGTTCTGCCAGTTCATGTGCTAGAATCCTTTTGTCCTTAACAGATAGATGGAGCCCATCTGGCTCCAGCAGGCCAGGTGCTGTGAAAGTTGCCCCATGTACAGACTCATCTGCCTGCTCCTCAAAAGTCTACATTCCAAGGTCACCTATGGAAAAAAGTGTATAAAGCTGACCCACAGGACAGAAAATATATATATTTTATTGCCCTGACAAGCTCTGTATTGAAGACAACAGGGTAAGTACCAGAAATGGCAGAACCAACTCCTGTGCAGGGTTTACTGGCCACCAGCTGAGACTGTGGATGAGCACAAGGTATTCTTTCCAAAACCACTGGGAAGCTGCCTTTTCGTTAGCTTTGGGGGGTAGAGTTCTGAGGCTGCTGCTACTAGTCAGAAGATTGATCCTGGTTGGCTTCCACCCAGTGAAAACCTTTATTGTATCGGTGCTATTACCAGAAAAAAAATCAGTAAAAAGCATTTTAGGATGGATTTTTTTTTCTGATCTGAGTGTCTTGGGGTTTAATTCTTAACTGCTGTGTGACCCTTGGTGTGGTCAAGTCAGCTTTACAAAAGATTTCATGGGGTAAAGAAAAAGCAAATAATGTCTTTAGTGGTTCACAGGAGCACTTGCAGAATCGAAAAACATTTGGACCACTTATTTCCCTGCTTATTTAACTTCCACATGTATTTTTGAAAATTCTTCCAACCATCCAACCATCTCTGTGAGTCTTAATCCATCTCCTTAATGCTGAAAATCAGTCTGAAGGGCAAAAAAAGGCCCTATGTGGTCCAGGCTCAACTACAACCTGAAGGCTGTGAGAGGGTGAGGACTCAGCTCCTCCTGTGGGGTACCTGAGGCTTTTTTGAACTTCTAGTCCCTAATAATTTTCCAGAATGGATGGACAATATCAGCAGAGGAGGTTTTCTTCTTAATTTTCATTATTGTTTCTTCTGTTATCCTTCAGAAATTAGCTTCATTGCTGGTATTTCAGGACATCTGCATCTGATTCCAGAAGGATTCAAAATGATTGGAAAACACTGAAATGAAGAAAGAAATGTTATTTTCATGAAAAAGAAGACTGTTGGGTAGAGGTTGGAGTCTTTTTTTATTTTTTCATTAATCTGAACCAAGATTCTTCCAGCCTTAGATCTCAACCAACATCTTTATCCTAACCAGGAAACCTGTCCCAGTAGATCCCCACTTTAGCAATGCTTCTTACCTAAAGTCTGCCTGTAGTGGAGGAAAAGTGAGTGCATCTGTTTGGGTTTCTTTTATCCCAGACCTTTTTGGTTTTTTCTTTTTGTTTATACAAGCTAATAACAAATTAAAGGAATAAACCAAAGGCTGTGCTGGAACAGCTGTAAACTCCAAGCAGGAAGTCATTCAAAGCCTCCAAAAACTGTCTGTGCAATGCTGGAGGAGTTAATGATGAAGAACCAAATCCTCAGTTGGAGCAGACTGACAGAGCTGGGTTGAAATACGTGAGTTTTACTGATTTACAGCAGTTCAGAATGTGGCCTGTGTCTCTTTATTCCGCTTTGTTTGCATTTTGAAGTGATCTCTGCTGGTTTCTTAATGGTTTTTTCTCCTACTGATGTATTTGTGGGATGCCAGGAGCCAAGCAGGTCTCCAGCAAGTGCAGATGGCGAAGCATTGGAAAAGCACTCACTTGGTTTCCTGGGAAAAGCTTTTTCTAAGAATTTCAGAATAGCACCGAGGCTGTTCCTATCCCTGCAAAGGTTTCTGTGGGCTGACAGCTGATGCTGCCAGAAGATCGAGGATCTGAGGTTCCTCCGTGCTCTTAATACTTAAAACTTGAGGCAGTTTAATTTTGGAGTGGCTCCAAGATAAACCTGTGTTGTAGAGGATATTTAGGTTGCCCTTCTGACATTACTGAGAGTCAAGTGCTGGAAAAAATAGCCCAGGAAGGTTGGGGAATCATGAGAGTTTGAAGGCCAGACTGGGAAACACCCTTTGGGTGCTGCACTATCAGGGCTGAGCCTCCTTTGGACAAGTTGGATAGACTTGAAACACCGGCTGTGTTCTTTTGTGGCATTATAATTCCTAAAACTAAAATGAACCCAGCTTGAAAGATTTCTAAATTTACCAAGAGAAAGAGGGAATAAGCAATGAGCTCTACATTTACTCTTGGGCAGAGACAGAACTTTATCAATCAGCAAAACCAAGAGTCTTTCTTCTGCTGACCACATTACCTGATGTTTCCAGCAGCATCTGGATCTCCTCCAGTCTTCTGAGGGGAAACTGTCAGCAGTGGCAGAGAATATTTTCTTAACATTTCATATAAAGGGGTTTTAAAGGAGGACACATGAGCATCCTGCTCTGGTTTTGCCCAAAAATGAAAGACTTAAAAATTAGAGGACACAACCTTGTTGCAATTAAGCACAGGCAAAATTGCCCACAGTTATTTGAAGCTACTGAACTGGAGGCCCCTCTCTGAAAGCAAGGCTTTCAGAGGGAGCAGCTACTTCCAGTTACATCCTACTGGAGGGGACTTTTAAGCTGACAAGATTCAAAAGAATCATGACAAACTTCTTCCCCTGGAAAGAAAAATAGAGAAAAAACCAAAAAACCTGCTTTATTAGTCTAAACATTCCTTCGAAATGTACCGAGTGCACAAATATTTCCATAAGGAAGATTTATGTGATTCAAAGACAAATTTCAAAAAGCAGGAGAGGAAGAGAAACAAACAAGCAAAGTGACAGAGGCTGATGTATAAAGCATGTGGTTGCAGAATAGACCTGGGGTGAGGAGAACAAGGCTGAATCTCCAGAGCCCAGAGAAGGAATCTGAAAATGAGGGTCCCTCACCGAAAACAACTCTGGGCAATGCTGAAAGGTGCCAGCTCTGCTCCAGATTGGATCAAAAATGTAAATATACTCTGCATTTTGTACTTCCTCCCTAGCCAGGTAAAAGGATTTGTCTGCTCTGTCTGTTAATTGGATTAGATGATCTCAGAGGTCTTTTCCAACCTAAATAATTCTATGATTCTGCTCTTAGCACTTCTCATACCCTGTTTTCCAGGTAGAGCACCAGCCCAGTCTGTGTTATCCACTGTGTCTAGGATGTCACAGCCCAATTGTCAGAGAGCTGGAAGGGATTATCATGACCTCAGGGACTTCCCTTAACAGTTAGATAACCGGAGGAACCCAAATATCATCCCCTCTCCAAAAAAAAAAAAGGTGGACAAGTGCCTTGCTGAAGCTTTTGGGATTTAAAATCTGTCAGATCAAGAGAATGACTAACCAGGATGTGGCAGATGGATGCAGAAAAAAGGGCATGCACCTGTAAAAAAACCAGTAAATTTTCTTTTTTTTTTTTGCTAATTCAAGGAGGGCAGGAAGACAAAATTCCCAGAGTGTTACGTTGTGGAGTATGGCTGGAATTTGCTGTTTCTAGTCTAATTTGGTTCAAAGAGAATTTTGATATCAAAAATAGAATGTCTGCATGGTTATACTGTAAAAGGTGATAGCAAGGAAGGTAGGAACCAAGAAGACAATGGGGAGATAAGAAATAAGTCATTGCAACAGATTGCTTTGTACAACATGTTCTGAGTTTTTCCCCCAAATTTTTGGTTCACACTGCCCTTAACATTTAGATTTTCATCTGTTTGCTTCTTTTTGTGAGAGGAAAACTCTGTTTATGTCTCATAAATGCTTACATGGAGATGTTTCCCATCTGCTTGCAGATGCACCATGCCTGCTTTCAGCAGGGTCCTGGCACTTCTCAGCTTTTAAATGAAACTGAACCCACTCCTTTTGCTGCATGGGCACAATCCAAGGAGCAAAAATGAACATTTCTCAGTGCTGATGATTCTGTTACAGTGCACTGAACTCTGAAAATATCTCCAAACATCCACTGCAGGTCTCTTTCTTGAGGAAGGACCCCTTCAATTAAGGCCAAAAATTAAGACAGACAAAGCCATTCAAGACGCACACTCTCATTTCTGCTTCATGCATAAACAGAGTTATGACTTCCATTTTCTTGGCCACTTTCCAACTAACTCTCCTCCTTCACTGTGTGATATATCCATCTCCTTCTGGCTGTGCAACACCATGGAACTTCTCCATGCACTGTTCAGTGTGGGCCACCTCCATCCTGGGGTGGTTTCACTCCTGCAGTGGGTGGGCAGCCCCTGTTTGCTGCATTCCTTGGGACTCTGCTCTTTGCTGGGCAGGGTTAGTCACTGCTTTTGGCACACTCTGAGATGCTCAGATGTGGAGGGCTCTGCTCTACCCTCTTCTCCACAGGCAACCCAGCCAAAATCCAGCAGTGCCATCCAAACCCTCCGAACCCTCCCAGTTTGCTGCTCGCAGAGATCTCATCTGTCTTCTCTCTGGATTTGCCTGCCTTGGAGAGGTTTGTGCATTTTGCAGACAGTGTGGGGGTGGAGGGTGGGGGTGGCAGGGAAGATGAAGAACTTGGTGATATACCGAGTATACAGAACAGTGTATAATGTACTGAGTGATGCAACAGCCAGAGAACTAAGTGGATGCTGCTGCCTTGTGATTTAATGCTTGCAAATGGCTTATCTTCTTTTGAAATACTGTTAATTTAATAGACAAACATCCTAGGATAAAGGCTCACCAGAGACGCAGCTGATGGGATAAACATCGAGAGATTAAAGACCTGTGGGCAAAGCGTATAATTCTGTTATTAAAATCCCAAAGTGCTCCCTTAAAATTAGACCCTAGTAGAGGAAGAGGAGTGAAAAACCTATGCTTAAAAGGGGGAGTGATTGTGTTGAGCACTTCAGAATCATTTGCTAAGCAAAGTTAAAAAGGATAATAGCATGGAGCTTGGTCTTCTGCTTGTTTTCCTCCTGCTGTCCCTAACTATCAAAGTGGTATCAAAGAAACCTACTTATTAGCCATGTGTTGGGAACATTTTCCAGAGGCAGCCAGAAAGCTATCAGTGATAGCGTTTCTATGACCTCCTAATTGTGCCCCACACAATGTGTGGCTGTTAGGCTCAGGAGGCAGCTGCATTTGCAAAGTGAGTCCCAAGTCATTATTTCCCAGCTCAGGAGTGAGCCTGGCATGTGAATGGTGTCTGTTAGGGCTCATTTTTGCAGTGACTGGAGCTGGGATCAGACACACAGCACACTCACTGCTGCCCAGGCTCTGGCACAGCCTGCACCACTCTGTGCTGTGCTTTGAGATCACATAAAAGGATTTGTCACCACCAAACAGGACAGCCAGTGGGAGCTGAGTCCTAGGGATCCCAGTCCTCTGGAAAAACCCAATATGAACAGGTCCAACCCTTAATTTGTTGTACAACATCAACTGGTTTCACCAGATTCCCTAAACAATAATCCAAAGTGGTTGGCTTGGGCTTCCCTGGCACTGAACTCTCTCTCTGAATGATTCCCGTGACCCCAGAGCATCTTTGCTGATGTGCAGGTCATGGAGACAGCAAGTTTGATTTTCCTGGATGAGATAAGGTGCTGATCTGAGAGAGGGGAAATGCTCAAGTAACTGCAATGACATCCAGGAGGTGTTGGAGGAGGAGCATTGCAAAACAAGAGAGGTCTTGTCACATCACCTAAAGGGAAATTGCTGCTATTGGTAGCCCAGGCACAGAGCCTGGAGGGAACATGAGCATTGGGTAACCAAAGACAAAGAGAGCCACAGCACCTGGTGTGCTTTCTGCCTGAGAGCCGGGGGTTCTGGCTGCTTCCTGTGGAGGAGCATCGCAGGGGCTGTTCTGTGGGTACAGGAGGCCAGTAATTGAAGATTTAGTTGCTTGTTGTTCTGGTCAGTAGAGCTTGGTACAGGAGAGCTTTTTCACTGGAAGTTTCTCTGGATATAGCTGCTGATTAGCTGGGCCTTTCACTCTGGAGGCATTGTTAATGCTGTGGTTAAAATTTGGAATTTGTCTTTCAGCACATATTCCAGGTTTTGAACTTTTTCGCCCCCAAAATTCCAACATTTCCCCATGACTTATGATGTGAAATTTCTGAAGAAAATAGCATTTTATGAACATCCAACAGTCTTCCCACAACACACAGACTTGTTTGTTTTTTGTTGTTTGGGCTTTTTTTTTTTTTGTGTATGAGAATTATAATATACATTAAGGGGAAGACAATTCTCTAAGACTGAAAGAAATCAAATATCCTATTATTACAAACTAAATGGCTGCCTTCAACTGAAATTTTACTTAAATCAGTGTTTGTTACTGTAGCACATTTTGATTTTAAGAAAAGGATGTTTTCTAGTGGGAGAACATCCCATCAAGATGCCAGCTACTTCTGTGCTCTATGGAAATGAAGCTTGCTTTCCATGCATAGGTATCCTATGTTTGAATCCCTGGTTGTGCAATTACTTAGGAACTCCAACAGAATCAGCTTCATGAAACTTGTGAGAACTTAATATTTTTGAGGCTGCTAATCTCTGTATAACATTTGATTACAAGTGGTCAATCAGTACAAAAGTTTTTGGATAGGGCTGTGTGGTGGAGCAGATGGATAAAGGAAATCTCATTACTTTGTACATTCAGAGAACATGATTTTGTTAGGATGTCAGGCTGATAGTGCACCTTTTAAAGGTTAATTTGGCTTTCACTCCACTCAGGATGATTTTCACACAAGGATGTTGTGCCACAATGTTATGCGAGACACAACCAGAGCAGGAATCCCTCCAGACATATTTTTTGGAGCTGCATTAGGAAGAGAACCCCCAGATTAACACTTGCCAGTGACAGATTACTCTGAAATCAACTGATCGTGACAAAATGCACTTTACTCTGTATTAGTAGCATACCACTAATAGCAATTTAGAGTCCATAAACATGCTTTTAATAGCCAAATATTCTGTAATGTATGGTGAGTCTCTCAGCAAATGGAAATTAAATGGACATTTCTAGTGTAACATCTCCATGCATACATTCAGAAGCATTTCTCCAGCAGATAAACACTGACAGCAAAGCTGTTGTTCAACAGAAAACTACAGCTGCCAGATGTTAAAGGTTTTGGTGTTTGAATGTCTTGTCCTGAAGAAAATGGCTGACATTTGCTGTTGTACTAGCATGTATTCTGGGGTGGGAAAAAAGGAATTCCAAATCTATTCTGAAGGCAAGAAAGGCTGGTGGGTAAAGGAGAGGACGTGAAAGGCCTAAGGATCCCCGTTTCCAGGCCTGGTTTTGGTCTGTGGAATGGTTCATCTGATCTTTGTTCTCTCATCCTTGTCTTCTGTGCAGCACCTGACACACTTCTGTATCAGCAGGATGCACCAGCAGCTCACTCAGGTACCAGCCCTGACATTAAAACCAAGTTCCAGCAAGGGGAAAACCAATTGATTTAACTTTTCTTGGCATGTTGTATGACCCTCCCTCATCTCAGGACAGAAGGTTTATATGTGTTTGCTCTTGTAACTTGTACCAGTCCTGCAAAGAGACACAATAAAAAAAAAAGTATTAAATTAACTTGGCATGCAAGACAGAGCACCTGTTAACTCTCTGGTACCACACTACATTTGCAGAGGAGGCTGTTAAGAAAACAAATTTCTTTTTTGAACTGTAGACTGAACAAACTTAAAGTGGAGTCCTGGAACAGAGTCACTGAACCTCATTGTTCTGTCTTTGTTTAAAGACCAAGAAAAGAGATTCTCAAGAAAATTTTTAAATACAAGGAACTCCCTGCAATTCTGAAGTTCTCTCAGGTTCCAGCATCTTGCACAAATGCTGTTAAATTCACATAGTCACACAGTGTTGTAGATGCAGGTCTTGGTGTACCTGTTCACATTGAAATAAAATCTGGGAAAAAATTCTAGGTGGGGAAGGAAATTAAAAACAGACCCAGACAACAGTGCCTAGAATGTCTTTGGACAGACTGCATTCACATCAGGATTCCTGCTCCTGGAGTGGTTGGAAGGGACATTTTAAATTAAACCAGATTAAAGACCTTTGGCAGGTTTCCCATATTAATGGAATTTCAGTTCCCAGTCCCTTCCTTTCTATCTGTGCTGTGATCTAAGTGTATTATCAAAGCTAGGGCTTCCAGTGTGAAAAAAATCTGCAAAAGAATTCCTGCAGACACAGTGAGCAAGGCATTCTCCTGTGGGGAGAATATTTACAATCCCAAATCAAAATAACTGACTTGAACCATAAAACTCCCCAAGTCAAGCTTCACCTTCAACCCTACAAATGCTAAAGGTGGCACATGATGCATTTTCCACGCTTTGCCTTTCAGAAAATCCATTTAAGATTCTTTGAATAAATGTCCAAAGAGAGGGCACAGGAGCAACCATTAACTCCTTGTGTACTCTGGTGGCACCTGCACAGGAGGAAGCCTTACCCCAGGTCTTATCAGAGTAGATGATTAAATCCTTCTGATAACCTGCTCTGAAATAAACTCACAAGAAATTTCCCTCTGTTTGCTCTGACTCTTTTACACAAATCCTCAGTTTATCCATAAAATCACAATCATGAGCTGGAGGTAAAAAAAAAAACCCCAACCTGAATTTTTGTGCCTCCCATCTTAATATTTCAGTTTGTCCCTCTGCACAGACTTGCCTTCATGCAGACAAGCCATAAATCTGGCCTGTCACCATTATGATTATTAGTGGTTAGACCTGATGAATATTGATATGTGGCAAGCACTCTTTCGACATTAAATACATTTGCCAATTTTCCTCCTTCAAACTCCACCCATTAATGCTTCATCCAATATGAATCAATATTGGTTTAATAATTAACGTGTTTAAACATTTTTTAATGTTTATTTCATGATGAGAAGATCTATGTTTATTTTATGATGATAAAATATTTAGAGCCCAGGGAATTTTATGTGCTGTTATCGCAGCGTTCATTGGGCCTTTTTCACTCTGCCTGAGGGGGCATCTCTGTCTCCTCTCAGCACAGCCCAGGCTGAAATGGTTCCAGCTCCTTTTGCAGAAGGGCTGTTTATGGGGTCTGAAGGTATCTGAAGTACGTGGTGGCACTTGAAGGGAAGGACAGTGGCACGGCTGGAGGGACAGTGTTACTGTCTCTGCCCGGCTCTGCGGGGCACATGCACAGACACACGGGCAGTTTCAGTAATACTGTCGGCAGCAAAGAGTTGGGAAGGGTCCTGGTGTGCGTTCTAACAGCAGCATTTATTGCTCCTACACTGCCAAAGGTTGCAGAGGCAAAGACCATCATGATCACAAGCTCACACTTTTATCTGGGGGCTGGGAACGGGGACCAGTGGGAAAGCTCTGGGGGAGTGAAGAGGGGTAGAGGCCAACAGCCAACTGGGATAGATTGACATGACAGAACAATGCAGCCTGAGAGAAGCCTTTCTGGTCACCCCAGCAGAAAGAGATTCTTGTGGTACTAGGAACTTGTCTTACTGAAAGCTCTCTGTCCCTTGCAATGTATGTTCACTGGCCACCACAGGACAGTGCCCACTGTCAGCTCCAAAGAGCCACGGGGGCAGATGGGAATCTGACCTGGAGAGACTTGGAACGGATTTCAGCTTCAAAAGCAGTTCAGATTCCTGGAAAGCATGCACAAAAATGAGGAAGGTAGGAGAGAGACTCAGCCTAGCACTGGGGAGGCTCTAAAGAGTCCATGGTGCTCACTGCATAAGTGGGGGCTCACTCTTCCTCTTGAAGGCAGCGAGTTTGACTTCCCAGGGCTGTTTCTATGCTGGGAAAAGCAATGTTAAAACAAGTTCCCTGGAGTGGGAAGGTTTTGTGAAAGTTAAAAACATCCCTGCATAAGCAAAGGTGTTTTTCTTCAGTGCCTGTGGAGCATGAAGAGGGTCTTGGCAGCCTGATAGAGAAGAAAACACCTGTAGGGTGGAAAAGGCTTAAGAAACAGAGATTTGGGGATTTTTGTTGGCCTAGGAGTTGTCTGGCTCCTCAGATCCTACAGGACCTTACCACCACCTCACTTTGCAGAGGATAAATGCAAAAAGCACAGGCTGCAGATTCATGCCAGTGGTATTCAGGGGATGCTTTGACTTTGCACTGACTCTTACACGGGGGTGAATTCTGCTCCAGCTTCCCAGGATCACCAGGGAATCGGTGGTAATGAAGAAACAGGCTCTGAATTCACTGAAATCCAGGTGAAGGTTTCCTGTGAGACTGTGATTAATGCAATAAGGATGATTATGTTTATTTCCATGTATTTGTTCAGAATTATTTGACTGGTCACACTCCAGTGGCTCCTGATGTTCCACTCCTGGGCAGCAGAACAAACACCTTGTAGTGCATCTGATCTGATCACATACAGTACTCTCGCAGATGGGCTGGAGGAGTGCTGCAAGCAGGGCTGCTGATTGCAGGAAAACACTTTCCTTGCAAGATTTGCTGTGGAACAAGTTTATTCCAGAAAGGGATTTTAAAAAGGGAATTTAAAAAGTTACAAAAGAAGACTATCAAAATTGTGGTGTCTCCTGGGAAGAGATTTCCCTGTCAAGGTGTGTTTGCTTGACAGCACATCCAAAAGGTAGAAATATAATATGGTTTCACACTTTACTTTTTGAACCCATGGAAACTTTTGGCATTCACAAAAAAAAAAAAAGGAGAGTTTTACAGCTTAACCATGCATTTGGTGAAGCTGTTAGATACTTCATGGAAGAAAAAAAATCCATCAAGGGCATTAAACTGGAAGGTAACACCTCTGACTCCAGCAGTCCCTGAGCTGCTGAGCAGCAGAGGCTGAGAAAGACAGGGAGAGAAGTAGTGCCACGTGCTCACCCTGTTTGCACAGCTTTTCCTAGTGGCAATTTTTTGGCCATTGAACTTCTAATTCTGGATTAGGTGGACTTTTCCTTCCATCTGGAAAAACTTATTTTATTCTTATGAAATGAAACATGAAACAGAGCTGGGGAAAGGCCAGCTGGGGTGTTGCTCCCTAAAATTACCCTTTTGTTTGATTTGAGCTTAAGAACTGTTCTGAAAAAGGGGGAGGAGAATATGAATACTTGCACATCCTGTTAGACATCAGGGAACTTCTTTCGAGATTTGCAAAATAAATACATTTAAAAGATGAAAAAAAAATTAGAATACCGCTCAAAATCCCTAACAGTTTTCAAATGTTTTACTTAACTTCATTGTGATTATTTTCCACAGCTCTGGTTAGGAGTAGCAATTATACTAATCCTTCTCCTCCAGGTTGTTAATCCTAGTAAAGCAACCTGTTGCTTGGAAGATTGTATGTTTTTAAGGATCTCCCTGAGAACAGTTATTCATGCTTGGGGAATGCATTCCTAATGCACACTTGCACTGTTCATTTAGGCTGAAATGCATCCTTAGGAAGGGGGGCTGTGCTCAAAGCCAAGGTATCACTTAATTCACACTTAAACCCTTCAAATCAGAAAATAAAATGAAATCCAATGGAAAACTCCACTTGTGTGGTTTGAAGACCTCAGCAGAGAAATCAGTGGGGCTTTGGGTGAGAAAGTAAAGATCACTGAAATTAAAATCACTTCCTCTGAATATGATGAATCTGAGCCAGTGTGAGAGAGGCAAGACAGAAGAAGCTCTCACAGTTATATGAGCTGGGATATTTATGCTCCAGACCTGAGTGCACGGCGTAAATCGGATGAGACAAGTAAATTGCACCCAATGAGCAGTGAAAGCAGGCAGCAGCATCCATGTGGAATCTCAATTTACACTGCAGCTGGGGTCTGGAGGAGCTGCACTGAGGGACCAGGGCTCTGAACCACAATCTGCTTTTCCTTCCCTTTTTTTTTTCTCCCAGTTACAGTGGATGTGCTCCAGTGGGACCGGCAGCACAGCACTGTGAGCTGCGAACCACTCACCCAGCACCTGCAAATCCGCGTCCCACATCTGAGGCTGGCTTCCACACTGTGCTAATAGCCTAGGAAAGATTTACATGTGCCTTGTAGTCTGACATGGATTGCTGTCATTTCTGTGTTAATACTCTGCTGTTCAGCAGCCAGTAACCTTTGTCCTTGTGAAATGCTCCTGTGGCTTTGTCTCAGCAGAGCAGCTCGGGCCGAGCCAAGCAGAGTCACTGCCCAGTGCAAATGATGATCTCTTCCCTGGCTTTTCCTTTTTAACCCTTCGGCAAAAAAAAAAAAAAAAAAAAAAAAAAAAAGAAAAAAAAAAATCTGACTGCTCTGAGCCTGTTTAAAACTCCTCATACATGGCTGCGTCCCTGCCCCTTGCAGACCTTTCCAGCACCTCCTTCCCAGGAGATGTGTGCCCTACCTGCTACCAGGGCACTCCTGCCCAACCTGCCATGGATGAGGGATTCTCTGAGGATGAAGCCAGGAATGGGCTCATGGGGAGGAGGGCAGACACAGTGGGATGGTCTGTCTGCACACTAAGGATGGGATTTGAGCAACCTGGCCCCGTGGAAGGTGCCCCTGCCCCTGGCAGGGGAGCTGGAATGAGATGATCTTTACGGTCCCTTCTAACCCAAGCCATTGTGTGGTTCTGTGGTTCTGTGATTTGTATTTCTTACCTTCAGCAGCTCAAGCACAGCTTTCCTCAGCCCAGCCAGCTGCCTAAACCCCTGTTGGAACTGGGAAAGAGAAACAAGCAATTCCACAGCACAATTCATCTGACTTGTTTTAGATGTCTGCCTCAGAAAGAGATGAATTGAACCCTAGAGGTGACAAGTTCTGTGCTTTGATCACAAGGGGAGGCTCTCCAGCCTGCAGGGACACAGACCTGGGAACTCCACATACCTATACAGAGTCAGATAAATCCCAGAGCACATTCCTGGCACTGGTGTAGCCCAGGGACCCTCCATCTGCTGGGATGTGGAGCAGCACCCATGGTTGTCCCCTCCCCTGAACAACATCTCCTGTGCCCTATGAAGTGTGAGGTCCCAGCTCACAGTGCCTCATTTCTCTTGATCATGGTGGTTTGCTATGACAGATATTCCAATCTGTCCCTGTATAAATCTCTTCTGAAAAGCTGTCAGGCCATGTAAGAAAGAAAGATGGAACTCCTTCTTGCAAAGTGCTGACAGGGTGTTGCCTGTACAACAACAGGGCTCAGTGCATGAGCCAGCCACTTCTCTTTCCCCACCTCTTGTCTCCTTCCTCATCTCCTCCTGCCTACAGATGAAGCACAAGAAGGCTTTGTGTTTTGATCTTTTCTTTTAGTCAATCAACAAAATGCCTTTTTTTTTTCCTTCTTGTCATATTTAAATCAGTGTTTGATTCAATTCTGTTCCTGGCAGGTGTTTGTTTATTTTCTCAAATCCCTCACTGCAAAGATATTGTTGCTCATGGACTTACTTCCAGGGGAGGTTTTATTCAGTGGCAGCAGATGTCTTCCCCTGGAAAGTACTGGTGCAGATATTAAGGGCCAACTGTCCTCAGGTTAGGAGGCATTTTAGACCAGTTCTCTACACCCTGCTCTTCATAAGCATCCCCAGCAGGTTCCACTCCCGGATTCTGCTGCAGCTTTTCCCAGGAGTCTCATCACCCACTGGTCCCAGTCTCCTCAATGCTGATGCAGCTCACTGACCCCTTTACCAGAGCTGTCTGGCATCTGACAACACACTCCTAAAGAAAGAAGCAAGAGAAGCCCAAGAAGAGAGCAAATACTTTAAAAATATTGTTCCCTGTGAGGGTGGTGAGGCCCTGGCACAGGGTGCCCAGAGAAACTGCGGCTTCTCCATCCCTGGCAGTGTCCAAGGCCAGGTTGTACAGGGCTGGGAGCAACCTGGGACAGTGGAAGGTGTCCCTGCCCATGGCAGGGGTGGGATGGGATGAGCTTTAAGGTCCCTCCCAACCCAAACCATTCTGTGATTCTGTGATTTGATGAAATATATGAACATCAACCACACACACAGAGCATGTAGACACACAAGAATGGGGGTAGTCATGTACAGAATCACAGAATTACAGAGTCATGTACTCACTAGTACACACACCTACATATAAATGCAGGGAGACACACTACATGAGCAACCAGGCCATAATTATTTACTGACGAGTGATCCTGTAACGATCCACAGCACCCACAGAACCTCAGCCTCATCCTCTGCCCACCCATGCAGGCACAAACTCCTTCCCTGGAGCTTTGTGCTGTGCAGTCTCCAGAAGTGAATGTACCTGCTCTGTCTCCCAGATTTATCACATTCCAAGGCTTTATCCATACCACTTCCATGAGGTTTCAAAGGCTTCTGTGCATGTTTCAATCAGTTCAGGCATGTCAGACAAGTATGTGCTGTGGAGGTACTTGCGAATTACACCATCTGGCTGCTTCAGTGAGCCAGACAAGATGCAGACTGCAGGCAAAGGGAGAATCCAGACCTTAAAGGAATGAGGGGAACATCAACGCTACCATTTTCAGGGGAGGAACATTTAAAAATCACTCCAAATAGTCTTGCAGTAAAGGTTTACCCATTTTATTAAGCAAATCTGATAAGTGTGAAAGATTTTTCTTTGGAATGAACTCAGTTCACTGGAAGATTGTTTCTAGCTTTGAGTAATGCCAGAGAATGTCCTGTGTGGCAGAATCTGCAGATTCCGAGGTCTGGGACTCTGAGGGTAAGAAATGCTTCATAATGGGATGTCAGTGAGCTCAGTACTACTGATATAAATTGATAACTCCACAGGTAGATAACAGGCAACTGGCCTTTTTCCCCCAGACCCATTTAAAAGGTGTATGGGTTAATGTTTATGCATGAATCTGCAGAAACAATGACATTTCCAGCTAAAGAATGAGCTGGACAGGCTTTGTCTTGTGTACAGCAGTTCTAGTTCTTGTTAAAACAGAACCCCTCATGCCACCTTTGCAAGGAGGCTTTAAATCAGAATTGGAGGATTATTATAGGAGGAAGGGGTATTTTCAGACAAAGTAGACCTTTACTTTCAGAAAGTTTAAAAAGAGTAGGAAAAAGTAGTTTTCTGGTAGAAAAATAAAGAAAACTAGTTAAGCTGGCTCAGACTGGGTTCTCAGACTGGAATGAATGTATAATGCTCTGACTGGGAACAGGGATCAGGGTTAGGATTGAGGGACAGAAGGAGCTGGTGTCACCACGATGCCAATTGTACCTAATCAGGAGGTCAGTCAAAGATGCTCCTCTGTTGTGATGCTGATCCACACATTTCCCTCAGCAGAAAGCTCCGAGTGGGAAGAGCAAGGAGGGGGAATAACAGTGTTAGTTTGTTGAAAGGGAAGCATGTTCCTGTTGACTCAGCCTCCATTAAATGGCTCTCATTATTGCCCAGGGTGAGCTGCTGGCACCAGCCTCGCACTGTCACCCCACTGCCATCTGGAAAAGGAAGGGAAGGGAAGTTGGGCAGGAGACCCTGGGCATCCATCCCTGTTCCCAAACCTCCTCCCTGAGCTTGTTTCGATCTGAAGGAGCAGTGCTGTGCTGGGAGGTGCCGGGAGCCCTGTGGCTGAGCCATAAATCTCACTCAGTCAGAGGGGAAGATTTATACTCCCAGCCTGGGAACGATGCCCGTAGCATTCACACACACAGACACACAGAGACACACACA
>VXAC01006836.1:1565877-1719764 GCA_013399225.1 Rhipidura dahli | reverse complement strand
ACACACACAGAGACACACACAGAGACCCAGACACAGAGACACACATGCGTGCCAAGATGCACACACATTCCCTCCTGGCAAAACACAGCAGCTCTGCCGGAATGGAGACTGAGGAGGAGGTGCAGTCCCAGGAACAGCTAAATTGCTTTCATGACTTTCCAATAGCTTTTGGAAGACAAACCGGGGGCTTGTGTTTTAAATGTGTCCCAGATTTGCATTTTGATTGGCTATCAGGCCATGCAGATTCCACGGTAAAGTATTGATCTGTCAAAGGCATCTGACAGTTTTCAACAGTTGCTGAAATGGCTTTAAAACAGACCTGGGAGAGCTGGGGAGAGAAAAAAAAATAATCAAAAAACCTCTGCCTGATGAGTGAGTTCTTTCATCTGCTAAAAGCTCTCCAAGCCCACAAGCCTGAGGCTGACTTTAAATAGAGTCAGTGGAGAAATATCTTCTAGACAGGGATATGATGAAACTCTCCAGTAGTTGTTCTCCCTTTCATTCCCTCTGTCCCTCTCTCTCTTACACCTATTTACCTTTGCTCTCTTCCTCCCTCCAGAAAAAGTCCCTGGCTGGGTGCCCTCACTTCTCATGGAAGTCAGGGATGAGTCTCACACTCAGCATCTCATGGGGTTGAACTTCAGGATGATCCTGCAACCACAGGATCATCTTGTCCAGTTGTGAGTGACATGGATAGTTTAAGATAATTTCTGTAATAATAAAGGGATTTGTCCACTTATGGTATCTTTAAATGAGCCACAAGGGATTTTGCCAATGGGTTGCTCTTCAGACACAACCTGTTTCTGGATTCAGCCAAGAAACAAGATATTTCCCAAGGACATGTCCTAGGGAGGAATGAACAGCCCTAAAATAGCTCTTGGCAGTGAGAGATGGAGTCAGTTGCATTTACAAGAATGATGGATACTGAAAACTGGGATTTCAAGCTACCAAATCTCAAACTGTTTCTGACTCCAGAGATTTAAAGATTTCACCCACTCCTTTTCCATGTGAAAGAAGTGAGCTCATCTTTGAATGCCTTTTTATGGATCAGCCTGCTGACCTCTGCAGAGCCTTTGGGCCATCCCCATGCAGAGTGACATAATAATGATGGATAAGCATCATCTACCATTTTGGGTGAGAGGCAGACAAAAATATCAGTATTTCCCAGGCCTGTCCCAATATGTGGAGCCCAGCTCTGCACCGACCTGCCCCTTTCCCAGAGCAGGGAGCAGGTTCTCAACCCTACAGCACATTCCTGTCCCCGCCCCACTGCTCAGCCCTGATACCCCAGCACTTCTATCCTTTCAACCTCCTCACCATTGCACAATCTGCCTATGAGCCTGTTCCTCCTTCTGCTTCAGTTCTGCGGCATAGCATCAGCCTTAGGCAAAACTCAGCTGTGAAGAAATGATTTTGCCTTGAGGCTGCAAACCTTTAGAGACAGTCATGTAGGCTCTGCAACCTCCAAAAGACACATTAACCTGCTTGGTTTTCTTCTGCTTCTCTGAGGGAAGCTGACCTTGTCTGGGCAACAGGTGCCCACCAAGCCTTTCTACCACTCCTCTTCTCAGCAGGGTGGAGAAGGGGGGGAAATAAGATGGAAAAAAGTCATGTCAAAGTAAATGCTGTTTAATTAAACAAAAGCAAATGCCCCTAGCAGCAGCAAAGAAAAAATATTTATTATTTACTTTCCATCAGCAGGAAGTAGGGGTTCAGTACATGTAGAGGATGCTCTGGAAGACAAATATCATAGCAAATGCTCCCTTTCTTCTCCTTTCTCTAAGATTTTATTGCTGAGCAGATGTCATATAATATGGAATATCCAATTGGCCAGTTTGCTTCAGCTGTCCTGGCTGTGATCCCTCCCATAATCTTGCCCATCCCCACTCTGCTGCTGAGGGGGAAATGTTGGAAAGACTGCCTTGGTGCTCAGCAGAACCAACACACCAGTGTGTTACCAGCACCTTCCCAGTTACCAATACACAGCCCAGCACTCTGAGGGCTGCTGTGGGGCAAATGAACTCCATCTCAGCCAAACCCCACACACTCTTACTGGTTTCAGGTGGGGTGCACTCCCTCTGCATGGTTCCTAGCACATATCCTGCTGGATCCTGCTACGTGCCATTAAGTGATGTGTAAAGTCATCATAATATGGTGGCATGTGGAAAGAAGGTTGGCACTCATCTCATGTGGGCTGGGAGAGATCAGTATCACCCCTGAATTAGCCATAATGAAGTAATTGGCTGTGGGACATCTCAGGGTGTGAATTACAGGCTGCAAGGACAGGACATTTTTGGTAGCATAGTGTGATCCCCAAGTGCTGCAGGACTTTGGCCCTCTGTGGTCCATGTGTATGGTGCCTGTTCCCTTTGTGCTTGTTCCAGGTGAGATATCCCAGGATAAGGAGACAAATGAGCCTGGTGTGGAGGTGCAGAGGAAGAAGAGCTGCAGCCAAGGGGCTCCATCCCAGAGCAGATGTCCCTGCAGCAGCTGATTCCAGCCCAGCTCTGCACAATGATCTGTGGCTTTCCCGCTTGTGTAAGCCTGACACGAGCAATGACTGATGAATCTCTGCACCACTTCTATTTGCATGCTCTGGATGAGGACTGGGCAAGTCACCCCAATCATCCACTTCTCTTACACACAGCTCTGGCCTCTCTGCATCTCCCTGGGCAGCTCTGCCCCTCTCCTGTTTGATAAACAGTCCTGTCTTCCCTTATTCACTCTTGCCTCTGGTGTTCTTGACTGTGTAACCCAGGCATAATTAGGATCTTGCTCATCTATTTAATCCCTAGCTAAGGCCACTGCAGTTGTATCCTTAAGAGAGGAAGGTATTTTTCTCCCTGCTTTTCCCCTTTCCCCAGGCCTCCCTCCAGAAGGATTTCCCTTTGACCTCAGCTAATGAAATGATCCAGATCAGTGACTGGGGAAAGCACCCTCAGGACAAAGTGCAAGCCTTTTTCTTCTCAACAGGCTCTCTGTGACAGTTCCTATTCAGCATTTAGCAGGTATTTATTATTAATTTCCCATCTGTATCAGAGATGGATGTTCTTGGGGCTCATAGACGTTTTCCACTTGGGAGCAAACTGGACATCTCAGTGGGTTAAACACAAAGACAAGGAGGAGGGTGGCAGGAGAGCACAATGTGACTCCCATGTGCAACTCAGCAATTAGAACTGGATTGTTCTTTTCTTGTTCTTTCCTATTCTCCCCTCATGCCTTGGTACGGTCATTGCTAGTAATTTGTGTCATGGCATCCTGAGTTCCCAGGTTCTGTCCATTACCGCCTCCAGAAACAAATCCCGTCAAATCACCAGCTTATAAACTGCATTTCAGATATGTTACATGAGCACTGATTGAAAATCTGAAGACATTTCCATTTTGCCTGAGGCTAAGTTCTTTAATTTAAAAAAAAAAAAAAAAAGGGTCTGTGCAAAGGCTCTTTAGATATTCCAACCAGCAGTTTATTTAAAAATTCAATAAGGCAGTTTTCATAGCATCAAGGAAAAAGTGCTGCATACCCAGTGAAGAGGAAGAGGCAGCCAGGACTTCATCTCCCAGATCCACTCAAGCCAGACTTTGCTGCTGCCTCATTCTAACAGCCAAAAACTGAGGTACACTTCCTGCTTGACAATTAAATTTTCTCCAACAGCAGAACAAGGATTAGGGAGTGACAACCCGCAATGGCCTTTTAAGAACAATCTGCTGCCCAGGAGTCCCATCAGCTAGCACAGAACAAGTATTATCAGACCTGTTTCTGGACTTCATGAGACTAGAAAGAATACTTGGAGGAAGGGTATTGGTTGGAAAGACAGGTGTCTGCTAAGGAAGGCAGGAGCCTCCCTTGGAATGGAAATTATGACCCCTTTCCCTCTGAATTATTATAACTTGGAAATTAAGCACTTTTCAGGCAAAGATATGAGAAAAGGAATAACAGTTCTTTATTAGTATATAGATATACATATATACATAACAAGAAAAACAAACAACAGCAGCAGCAACAGCAAACAGAACCAGACACCCAGTGCCAGCCTCTCTCGGCCGCAGGCACTTTCCCCTGCGGTGCAGTTCTGCTCACAGCCGGCAGGGGCGCTGGTGGCTCCCGGCCGGGCAGGGCGGGTGCGGTGATTCCCCCGCGGCTGCAGGGGGCGCTGTGGCGCGGGGCCGGCCGCTCTCTCCACACGGTAATGGCGGGTGCAGCCGGCAGGAAGGGAAGGAGAAAAGGCTTCTTTTATGAACACACAGGGGGAGCCGATGCCAGTGCCCCCTCTGCATAGCAAAAGGAGCTGTGGCAGGAACCTCGGAGTAGCAAGCTGGGAAGGCCGGGATGAGCAAAGTCCCAGCGTGGCAGATGAGACGCATCAGAAACTCCGCAGCTGTAGCTGGAACTGCGGGGTGTCCCGGCAGGGCAGGGGGTGCAAGTTACAGTGCAGCACGGAAACGTCGGAGCACTGGCAGGGAAACGGCAGGGGCTGGGCCGTGGCTGCCCGGCTCCTGGACACGGCCGAGAGAGGCTCCCTTGGAGGGGAGGGGGCGCGGGGACCCCGGGGCTTCCCCTGAGGCGCCCAGGCAGATGGTGAAGGGTCCCCTGTTTGGTGAGGTGGGGCGTTAATGAGGTCCCAGTGCAACGGCCTCTCCCACCAGCGGAGCTCCACTCATGGGAGAAAGCCACAGAAGACAGAACCCCGCAGTGGTGGTGAATTCTTCCCACAGCGACCGCAGCCTCCTTCCCCTCCGAATGCCGAGAGCGAGAAGCTAGCAGCTGCCTCAGCCCCCTTTTTTCCCAGCCCAGTTCTCACAGCATCTCTGGACCTCCAAGAGAAACCTTCAGATAAGAGGAGTGCAGCCAAGTGCCATCCTCCCCTGAGCTCGGCAACTTCTTTTGTCTCTCCTAAGGACCAGGAGAGCAACAAAAATGGGAGAAAATTCCCTGAGAGAAAGAAACAAAAGGAGGAATCCTAAACCCCAAGAGGAAAAGAGGGTTTAGCTTTGCATAGACATAGCCCTGGGAAGAGGATAGATACCTGGGAAGAGGTAAGTAGGATCCATGTCAAAAGTGGTTGTTCTCTGCTTTCTGTGAACCATAAGGGCTCCTTGGGAAGCAGAGACAAAACAGAATTGCTGTTTATAGATCAGAGGTGAAAAAACATCCCTGGCTGCTCTAGACCACATAGAAAGGCACTTCCTGCTGCCTTATGGCCCTTGCTGTCTTCCAATCTGTCCTCAGTCAAGCATAGATAACCACACCATCCCCTTTCCTTGGCATGGCATCAGGACGCAACTAAGTCCTGACTTCGAAGGTTCCCATCTCATCGAGAAAAGAAGCAGCTAGGAATTATCGGTGCCCCAAAACTCACCCCATGAGCAGAGGCACCTCTGTGACTTCCCCCACCTTAAGCATTCAGGTCCCAGCTCCCTGGCAGAGGAGCTAAAAGACATTCTGATCCTGATGCTAAGAAGATCATTAAGGCAAACACACGAACCTTTCCAGTCAGAAGGAGGAGATGGGGTTTTAATTAAGGTAATTATACTCAGCTGGACAGTCTATTTGCAAACGCAATTTAAAGTCTCTAGGAGGGTTTAAAGGTAGTAATACTGATAGAGCACAGGAAACCTACTGCCTGGGTGGACCACTGGACTGGGGCTGCCAGCACTGCTGGTGTCCTGCTTGAGAAACCTGAGGCTGCATTGAAGAGTCAGGTGATGCTTTGCCAGTGGCAAAGTCAAGGATGTCCATTCTAGAGAGGATGTGACTCTCTCAGGTCGGGAGGGAGTTTTCAGAGCATCAGCACCTTTTCCCTCTCAAAAGAGGACAAAAACTTTTAACTGCAGAAATGTGGGGATAGTAATTTCTGGGGAGTGGCTGGTATCTTTGACAGGTCAGTTGGCATTTTGTGTTTGAAATTGAGTGATTTGGGTTAGGTTTTCCCCCCCTTAAACTCTTATAGTGCAGTGGTTTACAATTTCTATATGCAAAGTCAAAGTCATTACAACTTGAGTTTGGGAACTTGGCACTTTGACAGTGCCACGCTTCTGACAACTCAAAACTTGTGAACTGTAGAAGGGTCAGAGCTGACCCCAGCCTGCAAGGAGATGGGATTTTGAAAAACCAGTGCTTTCTTGTTCAAGCTTCCATGCAAATTTTCTCAACAGCCCTGATTGCATCCACTTCATTCTCTTTTTCACTCTTCCTGACTAGAAGTCACACCTATCACCCCTAGCTAGAAGCCTTTGCTACTCTTCCTTTGTAGCAGCTTTGGGGAGCACTGTTGGTTCCCGATGCTCATTCATCTCATTGCTTCCTCCTCCTCAGTGAGAGACAGAGCGGATCAATGTGACTTCCACTTCACCCCTTTCTATTTGGTGTTGCCTCTCATTTTGTTCTCCTTTTAATACCATCTTTATTGCCAGGCTGTTCTAATGCTGCAGTTTATTTATGGCTATTACTGAGATGATGCTTTAATTGTCGGATCAGTGCCTCCAGTCCATCAGGCAAAGGAACAGCTCTTTATAAACATCATTTTTTCTTTAGCTCTGCCACATGCAGACACCACACACACACAATTAGGAACAACAATGGTGCTATTCCAAATGAACCCTTGTGCAGCTCTTTGTGATTTTATCCTGTTTCAGAAAGCACAGCCTTTGAGTCTGTTTACTGTTCTTTCTTCACTGAGCATTTTGCTTTGTAGATCTAGAAAAAAGGAAATTCAATTAGAGGAGTATTCAGGATGGTTTTTATATATATTTTCTACCAATTAGCATTTTATTAAGCCAGTTAAATTGCATTTGCCAGAGACAGACACAACCCATTGCAGAGCATTATTTTAAGATCCCATTTCTTTTTTTTTTTTTTTTTCCATCTTGCAGGCTGAAAATGAAATCAGGGAATGATTGATTAATTATTAATTCATTACTGGTGATTGGGTTGAAGCTGGTCAGAAGGGGAAAGTGCTAAGACACAGTCTTGATTTATGTCTTCAGACAACTTTGCAGGAGTTACCTGTGGTGGACAGATGTCCTAATGCCCAGTGGAGATACTGGGGTGTGTTGGATGCTTTGTATCATCTGTTTTTGAGGACTTTAAAGATCATCCAGCTCCAACCCCCCTGCCATGGGCAGGGAGAAACCTTTCACTAACAACCTGGGCTAGTGGGGCGTGTCCCTTCCAACCCAGTCCATTCTATGATTCTCTGATTTCCTCATCCTGACCTCCCCGCAGGAATGGATGAGGCTGATAGGAAATAGTGATATCTTGTCAGTATCACTCCAAAAATCTTTTGGGCAAGAACCATCCTACTCCTTGGTTAATCCCCCTCCTCATCACGATGCAGCTGATCAGGGGGATGAGCAGTTGCTGCTCCTCCTGGTGGGGCTGATGACAGAGGGCACAAGCCCACGTGTGGTACAGGCTGCTGGCTCTCTCCAGCTGTCCAGGCTGCATCTTTGCTTGGCTCTGGAAGGTTAAACTCAGCTTTCCCTTTCATTCCTGCCTGCTCTGAAGGCTCCTCTCCATCACTCCCCCTGTTTGAGGTGTGGCTTTGTCTCTTCGTTACTCTCAAGGTCACCATTGATCAGATTGTGAGCACTTTACATCTGCAGCCTTGGATGGGCAGAGAGAGGAATTGATTGCGTTCAATTCAGCTGCAGATTGAACTGTATTGACTTGTCCCCTATTCATGCAGACGAGAAGCCTTGCTACCTTTTAATTACCACGACCAGCCCAGCCCTGCATCAATGGAATGGCTGGGGGTGTGAATGGGAGTGTGGGGGTTATATGACCTTGAGAAAGTCTTTGCAGGGGGCGGGGATGTAGGGATTTTTGTTCTGTCAGGACCACAGGAAGACTAGTGCTGAGGGAATCCCAGGGACAGAAAGTCATCTTTCCTCTGTCCACAGTGGCTTTTCCTGGAGGAGTCTGTCACTGGAAGTGATTGATATTCCATAGTGGAAGCCAACCATTTCCAAGAGAGGGGCACTGCTGAAGAACAGCAGCCACAGGTGAGGTGAGGGTTCTGCTTTTTTGAACAAGGCACACTTGGCCAGGCAGACAGATGCTCAGCTGGCAGAGGCCACACTGGGAGAAACATTTTACCTTCCCTGTCCATGAGCACAAAGAGGAGGGAGGTGCTGCTATGAGCTTCCATTAATCTCTGGATGAACCCCTCTCCTCTTTAGCAAAGTCCTTTGCCCAAATCCTGAGTCCTCTTGTGGAGAAGAAGAGCTGTTTTTGTGATCCTTGCTTATATGTAGGGATCAGGGGAGACTGGGATGTGTTCAACTGGCCCTTGTGGAAAACAAGCTGTCCATGACTGATTTCCATGGAGCAGCCCAGGCTCCCCAGCCTGGATTCTGCTGCTGGCTCTGTTCTTGGGCTCCAGGCTCTACCTGCACCAGCACAGTAATTCTCTGCTATCATAGAAAGGACAGTTGGTATTTCTGAAAGGTGTGGGATTGGCATCTTTAGAAGACTGAAATCCTCTGTTCATCTGCTGAATTGATGCCAGTAGTACCAGCACTGGGAGTGAGAGAAGTGATTCCAGCAGGGCTGGTGAATAACAGCTTTCTTAGCAAATTGAAAAGTAAAAAAAAAAAAAAAAAAAGGCAACCAAAACAACAAAATTACTTCTATTTAGGGTCAGAGAAATTATTGCATTTATTTTTTACCACTGAAACTATTTTGAGTAAGGCAACAACATTAAAGGAAATGTCAAAAGAGAGTAATTTTCAAACAACAGCCAAAATCAACATTTTAAAGACAAGTGGGGAAAAAAGGTTTGGTTTTTTTTTTTACCCCTTGCTTCCCTTTTCCACTATTTCTACAAAGAGATCAGAAATTCTCTGCAGTGTGATGTGACCAAATACTTCACTTACCCTCCTCCCTGGAACTGATGTCCAACACACTTCTCCTATATCCAGGATTTGAGCCTAGACATGGCTCTTTTCGTAAGGATGCTGACCACAGGCTGGGTTTGCGCAATTCCTACCCAGTCATGGGAAACTGAATGAAGACAAGCAATTAATTTTTACTTGAACTATGAAAACACCATCAGCTGGTGACAAACACAGGCCACAGCTTCCCTCAGAACCCGGACTAATAATCTGTAGGACCCTTTCCTAGCCCTCACCGTGAAATGGGGTTTATTTTTTTTGACTGACTGGGTAGGAAATGGTGTATGCATCCTGACTTTGTAGGCTCAGATGAAATAGGAAAGGGTTTTCTCCTTATCAATTACTTCACAAGAATAATAATCCTTTATTTTAACCTTGCATCAGGCAAAGGTACTTAGATGAGATATTGAATGTGTACGTGCATGACTATGGTTTTAGTCACTGCTTTCCAAGTGGTATTTTTATGGAAGCCATCCCTTGTCTTGACAAAAATCCCAAATCCTCTGGACAAAATATAAATGGGCTCAGTCTTCCAGCTTCCATGCTGCAGAAATGGGGTTGTCATTGTTTCCAGACCAAGGATATCTCTTGACTATTGCAATCCAAATTTCAAGCTAACAGAGACACCAGCTTTCAGTCATAAAGCCCTTCCTCTCTTATTTGCAGCATCCCAAATGGGAGAAGTGAATTCCAGCAGTTTACAACTCCCAGGGAGAGAATGTGCTGTGCTAATCTCCCACAGTTTCTCACTGTTAGAATAAATTCTTCTCATGTTAGGAAGACTCCCCTGAGGCCTCGTCAGAACAGGTGCTCACTTGACCCAAGTGTCACCTGTGCCTCATATATCACATCAGCCCCAGGGGTGGAAAACGCAGCCAAGGCTCCCTCCCCACACCCACCCAGGGGAGGCCTGGCTCAGCACAACCACAGATGGAGCCTTTGGTGTATGCTGGGAACTGCAGGGAACTCTCCTCTCCAGAGAGATGGGATTTGCTTATTGTGCCACTTGGCCAGCCTGTGTGCTGCCTGCCTTCAGTGATGGATGGTTTCTTGGGATGCTGCAAGGGATTGCACAAGGCTCCTGTTTGTCCAGTGTGGTGTTTGAGGTGAGGCATCTACACCAAATGTCCTTCTACCAGGTGGCCGTGCACTGATTTTTGGAGAAGACCTCTGGATTCTCATGGCATTAGGCTGCTTAACTAATGCTGCTGGTCTTGGCCATGGAGATGAGCAGCTTCTTCTGGTTTTGATGAATCAGTGTTTTCTTGTGCAGCTCTCTCAGAAGTGGAAGGAAGTCAAAAATTGAACACTTCTATCCCTGGAAGTGTTCCAGGTCAGGTTCGATGGGGCTTGGAGTCACCTGGGATAGTGGAAGGTGTCCCTGCCCATGGCAGGGGGTGGAATGAGATGAGCTTTAAGGGCCCTTCCAACCCAAACCATTCTGTAATTCTAGGTTTGAAAAATTTTCTTCAGGGAGTATGTTCCTTCCTGCAGAAACTCCATCTGTCTTGTCCCACAGGAGCCATGAGGTGTAAAGTGTCACTGGAAGTAGCCTGAATGATGATGCATCCAGAGAAAAACAACTCAGTGAGGGAAAGCCAGGCCCAAGATGTGATTCTGGAGGTGCGAGAGGGAATATTATAATGAAAACTATGGGGAACATCCTCTGTCCATGTGGTTCTGGCTGCCCACCACTGGTTACTGGAGATAGGTTTAAAGAAAAATAAATCCTGTCTTTTCTACAGAAGTTCTTGGGGACAGAGATGCCATAAAAAGAAGTTAGAGGAGGTTGCCTCAATATTAATCAAAAGGGGAGGGTAGAAGTGAGAGAGATGTAATTTTATCCAAATAATATCAAGACCCGCATTGCATCATTCCTACAGTTTTCCCAAAGTCACCCAGCCAGGTTATGCAATGATGGCTGAAAACTTTGTTGACATTCCAAACTTGTTCACTATGACCCGAACTTCAGGAGCACGGGTGCTTAGGCTCTCATTTTTGTCCATACCTAATTATGTGTGCTATTTATTTGGCAGGTTATTAATTATTTTACTAATTATTTAGACACTGCATGAGACTGGTCATTCCAAATGATGTACAACATGAGTTGATTTCACACTTCATGCCATGTTTATCCCAAAGTCCAAAGGATTCATATTTTTATTCATAATCAGGTAATTGTGGAACAGTTGTTCAACACAATAATCCTGGGAACTTCAGCTAGAATTTCTAAGGAGCCAGCTCTCATTGTGTTCCCTCCCAGGCTGTGTAAGGCTGAACGGTCCTGTTTTGCAGAATGCAATGTTGCATGAAAACTTGCATAGTGTTTTTGTGAGCCCCTAATTGCAAGTGTTTGTGAGCCATCATCTAATATGGAAACAGGTTCAACAGGACCTTATAGTTTAAGTGACCAATTCTGCCTGGTATTGATCAGCTCATGAACATTCCCTAGCATCTGTTAGGATGGGAGTCTGGATGGTGAATCCTGATGGATTTGCACAGCAAAGATGCTTCAGAAAATTAAAATCTATTCATGGAATACTCTGGCAGCAGGAAAAAGAGTTTATATATGGCTTATAAATTCTTCACCAAGCTCTGAGAATAACTGAGTGCTTGCAGGAAAAAGGATTGGGGATGCTCATATGGAACATGAGTAAAGAGGAATTGCTGCATTTATTTGGGATGAAATGGTGAACATGATAAGCAGATAAGAAACACACTGGCGCTTTCAAAAGGCTTCAGGATGGTTTTTCTGAGTGGCTGTTGGCAATTTACTTCTTGCCTCACTTCCCTTGTCTTGCTAATAGGGATACTCAATTCAAGGATGGATGTCCAGTGGGATGGGCTGGGAAAAAGAGGAAGGACAGAAAAGGGAAGTAGCTTTGTATTTTTGCCATGCCGTAGCTCACACTGAGGCACGGGAGAAGGGAGGACAGCCAGCTCCAGAGCATGGGTTGAAAAGGTATGGAAAAATGATTTTCCATTATTTTTATTTCACTCCCATTACTAAGGCACAGAAAAAACAACCTCCTCTGTTGGGGAGCTAAAAATCTGTGTGTCTTTTTTCCTTGGAGCAGACTTGCAAACTTTTCCTGAGGGCCACCTGTCAGGCAAAGCCTTCTCTCTGCAGCCACCTGGGAGCCACTGGAGGCAGGCTCAGTATTGATATTATTTATTTCTCCTGTTTCCGTAACCAATTAAACAAATGCTTACTCAGTCCATAAAGAGCAACAGCCTGGGGAGAGTGGGAGGGAGAGGTATTCCAAACAGGCATTTTATCTCTGACACACACTCCTGGGCAGGGGATTGAAGGTCAATGCATACACATCATCCTGGGCTGATTGCAGTGCTGACAGCCACTTACTTGGATTCATGAAATTATCAATTGATCTGTGATTGCAGAATCTAATCAAGGCTTAGAAAATACGGCGGGTGGAGAAGCCAGTTGGGCTGTATTGTTCTCCTGCCTCTGGTTCTGTGGGAGGGAGCTCTACAGGAACCCTGGGACAGGGGTTAATGCATAACCTTTGCTCTCAGCTGCCTTGTTTACAGGTCACCCTGGCCTTTTGAGGTGTTTTTTTGCTTATTCACTACTGAAATAATATAAAATTGTGACCATATTCACGTGATGAAGACACTCCCTGGAGTTTGGCTCTGGCTGAAAGCTTTGCACATCACAAAAGAAGTGTCTGGCAACATTTTGAAGTAATAATAGATCACTGGATATTGGTAATTCCTATCCCCAAGAGAACAGTGTTTGCTGGAGCCTGACAAGGGACTCAGAGAGGATGATGGAACATCAGCAAGGAAAAATCTAAGAATTTGTATTACTTGAAAAGGGATGAAAAGTGCAAGGTTTATCACAAGTCATCCTGACAAAATATGGAAAGAAGGATTTCATCAGTGATGTGCACTGATATAATTTTAAGTGAGGTATTATAAATCTGATAATATCAGTAGCTTTCAGAAAAAGACCCATATCCAGGTGCCATATTATAATTTGGATAGTTCATCTTCCAGCTACCTACTTCGGGAATCAAGTTTTCATGGCAGGAGAAAGAATAGAAAATATCTTTTGTGACCATTCCAAAGAATCAGAAAACAGGAGTCAAAATATCCTTATCTGTTTAAGTTAATTTTGTATTTTACATAAAATACCTTACACAGAATCTAGAGACAAAAAGGTTTTTTTTTTTTTCCCCAATTTTTCAACGCTTTATTTTAGCAGAACTGAGCAACGTGTTTGGTATGAATTAATGGATTTTTCTTCTGGAGCTTTCCCTTCTCAAGGCTGGACAGACCTGCTATATCACCATCCTCTTTTTAGCAGGATATAGTATTTTCCAGCCATCCATACTATTTTCTCTATACTACTTTCTAATCTAAATGCACAGAATTTTCCTTTCACCTCCTTTGCTCTTACCACTGAACATGCAGCAGTCAGAAGTTGGGATCAGCATTAACCGACCATTAATTAAAAGAATAACGGCAAGGGTGTTATTTCTACACTTCTGTAAACATTCCTGCATGCCTCAGCCCTCCAAAGCTGGGGAGCTTGACAGGACCCAGTACTCCAGGTGGGAATATATTGATATTTTTTCCTGCTCTGAATGACCTTGAGAAGGCAGAAAGAATATGCATTAAAGCCTTAGGAACATTCTGCATGTTTCATGTTGCAACCAGTAGAATTAGTCCAGTGAAACATCAGGAAAAAATTGCCATTAACTGCAATAGAAGAGAAATTCAGAATTCTTGCAAAGACTGGGGCTCTGTTGTACCACAGGATGTTCAGACACATAAGTAGAGACATATCTGGTCTGAGGAGCTTCATGTCTGAAAGGCAAGAAGAGCTTTTGGAATCTAGAATGTCCTAAAATGAAGAGTCTGTTATTAAAAGTAACAAAGTAAAGCTATTGACTGAAGAGCAGAAGACTTTTACAGTCAAGAACAAAGGAATTTGGAGCAGTGGAGCATGCTGTTCTCTCTTTTTTGCTAAATAAGACATGTTTTTTCTGCTGGTGTAAGGAGCTATGAATGGACTATTTCTCCTATTTTTTTTTTCCAAATGAAGGAAGCAAGAAAACAGCTGTATTGTTTAAATTGCACATCTTCATTTCCAGGACCATGGATCTACTCAGAAGGCAGCAGAGAGATGGGAGAGATAATCCTTGATCTAGTTTGAGGTGGCTCCAGCCAAGCACATGTATTTCCTTTCCATGCTCCTTTTAAAATGCTTTACTGTTTAATAAAACAAAGTCAAACTGCAAGGGAACAAAATGATTTTCATAAGCATTGCTGTGGGCAAAGGGGCCCTTTGGATAATAGAACTTTTATCTCTGTGTTTGAATCTTCAGGCTGCCCTAAATGCATGCAATAACAGTAAGTCATTCCCAACATGCACATTCTCCCAGAATTACTGTATTAAACAACTGTGTTAAACAGGTGGGGAGGGAAGGTATATCTTGTTTTATTATCCCTGCACAGAGAAGCTGATTGGGAGGAGCTGGCCTTGCTGCCAGGGATAGATAAGATCTGAGCCTGTGGAGGTCAGCTCGGACACTCCTCATTTACACTCCAAGGCACTGTCCTGTGCTCATATAAAAACTGCAGGTGCAGGTATGGGAATAAATGTTGACTTTTGGGGAGCCATGGTGGGGGAAGGGGCTTTTTATTTTAAGGGTAGAGATTTATACCAATAGGCTGCAAGAAAAACTGGGGAGTCCTGGGGATGAGGTTTCACTGTTACTCAGAAATGCGAAAAGAAATCCTCCATCAGCAGACTCTGCACAACCTGTACTGTTAATAACTAAGGTCAGGCTTTGGCTAAAGCTGAAATGGCTTTTTATCATCACAGCTGAGTCACAGAACTGGAGACCACTGTGTGAGCTGGTGAGGATGGGGTGGGACAATTGCCTTCAGAGCCTCTCCTTGTCCTGGCTCAAGTTACTTCTGTACTAGGTTGTGTGCAGGGGAAGGGGCTGTGACTGTAGATATGGATGTGCTCCAGGAGTAAAACATGGACGTTCCTTGGTGCCAGCCCCTGCCTGAGGGTTTGTGGAGGGCACTGGGACAGAATCACACTGCAGTCCCACTCTCTGCATCAAAGACCCCAGGGTAGTCACACAAGGACCCAAGTTGGAGTCCCAGCCTCTTGATCTCCTACACATCTCAGGGGGCCAGACTGAAAGTTTCTTTCTCTTTGTTTTCAACGTAAGTAGAATCCTATGATTGAGAAGTATTGTTGAAACAAAAGCCTTTTCCACGTAAAGTTTGGGGTCAGAATACTGATATTTTAAAATAAAATCTCATTCCATTAGGGAGTATACATCCCTATCTGTCCTGTAGATATTAGTCTGTGTGTTTAGAAGTCCTGCAGAGAAGGAACATCACATGGTGGAAAAATTTCCTGCCACATTAAGAACTCTTCAGTAAAATTTTGGTGGAAATTAATTTTCAATTCTTCCTTTCCCCTTAAACTGTAAAATGTTTGCTAGCAGACCCTCAAAAAAAACACTGGCAGAGCTGAGGTGAAGAAAATTGAACAAGCAGTTATCTCCAGAGCCTCCTCCAGACTCCCTTTACACAGAAAGCCGTAATAGCTAATTCTTCACTTATTTCTGGTGATAGGAAGTCAGGGGGTTTGAGGTACTGTGGACTGAAAGCTTCCATTTGAAAAAGCTTGATCCAAGGGTTAGGAAACAGGGATGATATTTTGGAAGCAACAGTTAAATTTGCTGTCTGGACACATCTTTTCTATGTTACTTTACAGATAAGTGCCCTCAGTCTGTCAGGTTCTCATCTATAAAAATGATAAGAATATTTCCACCTTATCCTAAATATGTTAGGAAGTAAATCTAGAAGATTGAGGCTTTCTGTCTATGTGAGCACATACATCTACCTACAGTTCCTCCTCCCTTTCCACAGACATTACTTCATTCTTACAGCAGTTTCCCTGATTGTAAGAGGCAAAAGTGTTGGCTTTTCCCTGAAGCTCCTTTTCTCTTTGCTGTGCAAAATAGCGTTCTAAAGATGACACAAAATTCTGCCACCAGACATCACTTTCATGGTGCTGTCTCTGGCTGAGGCACTGTTTGGGTGAATCTGACTGACTAAGGTCAAAAGAGGAGTTTGTCTGTCCACGTTGTCTGGATCAAGTGGTGCACAACGCAACAATGTGGGTCACACCCCCTTTGTATTTAATAATTATGGCTATATATAATAGTAATATATTTTATTTAATACATAATTTGATTAAAATTTGAGCATTACCTGTGTAGTATGAATTATCAATAATAATTATTATTTGAGTCTGAGGAACAGTAATATATTTTGGCCTAAACATATGTGCTGTCTTCTTTTATTCTAGAACAATCTGATATTTCTTTCTACATGGAGAACACAAAGCCTGAGATTGCAGAACTGGGCTAGGAAAGCTAAAATCTATTCCAATGATCCGTGGGGCAGTTCTGATTAATCCTCTGACAGGTCTTGCTTGAATTTCCCTACCTGCTGAAGTAATATAGAAACCACGTCTCCTTAGAGTGCAGCTAAATTTATGTTTAATTGCCTCCAGAACAGAGGTGTTTGGAGGGGCACAAAGAAAAGTATGCATCTCTGCACTTTCTGAGAGCCTTGAAGAGGCTGTAATAGGATACTCTGAACAGTCAGAAGATTTGAAACCATCTCACTTTCAGCATCAGGGACAGAACAGCCCCATGTCCTTGGGAACACCTCACCCTGCCACCCAAGGCACCCTCGGGATGCTGTGGAGATAAAAGCAGGGTCGGACCATGTTTAGAGTTATCTTGTACACAATTAACCCCTTATCACTTCATTGGTGAATGCACCAATTAGGAATTTAATCTGTGATTAGAAACCCACTTGAATTCAATCACTTTCCTTCCAGCAAGCAGGATTTGAGTGCAGGAGTTTGTGAGACTGCTGGGGCCTCTCTGGATGAAAGACACAGCACTGAAATGCAATACAAAAAAAGTTCTTTCTTCTACACATTCCTATTTACAGGAATATATGTGCCTCCACCTACTTCAGCGCATTGAAAGGAATCTGCTATAAGAATAAAGCTTATCAAAGCTGAAACACATCACAATCAGCCTTCTCTGTAGATGCAAAACCTTACTGAGCAGCAGCAGCGGCACAAATTAAAACCAACAGAGGAAGACAGATACTCATTAAAATCAGTTATCAGGCATTTAAAGAATAAACTTGTTAGAATAAACCTGTTAAAGAAATCCTCAGTAAAGCTAATTAGGTCGGTGTTGCAGTGGCACAATGGCTCCCTTCTTCCACGGAAGACTTAATGGCAGCATAAGCCTGTTAAAGGCATACACTAAATATACAATAAACCGGCTATTTATAGGATAGCTCAGTCAGTTCATCCTCTAAACCTGACCTACCTGCAAATTGCCCCTGGTGAGAGAGGTCTCCTGGGCTCCAAATGCCTATTGAAAACCCAGGACCATGTGCCTTGTTGTTTGTGAAAGAGACATCCATGGATGTGCCCCTTTTCCCAAACAAAGGGACTGGTAATGCTTGTGGAAGAGCGACATGATTGAGGGGTTTTTGTTTTCCTTTCTCTCCATGTTGTACTCAAGGCACAGATTAACCAACAGAACCTATTCTCAGAGCTTTAATGACAATATTGATCGAGTATTGGTGAAGCAGCAAGGAAAGAAAGAGAATAAAAATAATTACTTTGCCCTTATAGAGTGGTTTTTGTCAACATGTGTAGAGATGGACGATTTGGAGATTAAAGACATTTAACTGAGGTCTGACACTGTTTTTTTCCAAGTTCTGCCTCTGGTTTTGTATAAAACAGGTTCTTTCTACATCCCTCTCATGAAAAACAGGGTCATTACTGCTTCCTTTTGACTTCACCCGTTGCCACTGTCCTAGGTTACAAGGTAAGATGTAAATAAAAACATGTATTCTATTATCATCCTCACAAGCTGTTAAAGCAGGTGGGGCAATGTTCATTATCTCCTACCATGAGGCACCCTTGATAACTCCCCCCAGGAGCTATCTCTGCTTAACGGGTAATCAAGGACCCACCATATGACTCATAGAATTACACCAACCCATTATGAGATGCTTTGCCCCGGGGGAGGAGCCAGGCATTCCCAACTGGATATAATCTGGGGTTTGGAAGAGCAGGAGTGGTTCTTACCTACAGAACTCTCATAGGACAAGAGCTACACCACTGGACCGTCAGGTGAAGACCAGACTTTTTCTACATGATCACCACTTGAACAGGACCACTTCATCCTTACTGCTACCACCACCCTGACTAACAGGGTGTAAGGTTGTATCCTGACTCCCAGTGTTATTGTACTATTGCATTTATTTTAATTTTCTTATTAAATTATAATTCTGACTTACAATCTCCCACTGGTTTGTTTTCAAACTAGCACAGCCATACCAAGGTTTGTGAGGCAAACCTTGGAACTTCCCCCAGGATGATCTACAGAGCCCAAAGAGGCTTTGGTAGAGGATGTTAAAATTCCCATGGTGGTTAAATCCTGCTAGTGTGGATAACTGTGGTGGTCTCAGTTGTAACACTGCCCATAAATACTTCAATACAGGGCTGCATTTGTGCCTTTATGTTGTCTAGACAAAAAACTGGGTGGGCAAATACAATTAGCTCAGTCTGGCTTCCAGGTAGAAGTTACACAAATCCTGACAAGAGTATTAGATCTGTATTTTAACACTTGTATTACACAGATGCAAAGAAAAGTGAAGAGGAATAAAGTGATTTCCTTGAGAATATGTAGCTAGCAGCAGCAGCAGAGCTAAAAATAGATCCCAGGTGTCCAAGTTGGTCCTGCACTTTTTGTACAATAGATAACTCCCTCCAGAGGTGAGCTGGGTGATTTTCCTCAGGAAACAATGGAAGAGTTAAATGCTGACTGTCTGGGAGGGAATTGGTCTATAACTAACAGGGAAAGACATGTTTATTCATGGAGAAGGTGTCATAAGCATAAGGAAAGCTTGAAAACAAGAATTGAACACGACAAAAAGAAACACTTGACAGCCATGGCCCTTTCAGTTGCCTTGGGTGTCTGCGTGCAGAATTCATTGCTGTCATCCAAAAAATAGTGTTAGCTCCAGAAATTTAACTCAGGGTATGAATCTACTGTAGCAGGACTGGGACCCTGGTGGTGACAATGCTCTAGAGGGGACATCTGGGCTGGTTCAGAGCTGCCACAGGCAAATGGATACCCAGAGGGCAAAATAGAGGAAATAAGAACCCCTACAATTCCCCAGACTGAATTTCTCCCTAATGTTTAACCCGAAGAGAATGAAGTGATTGGTATGGAAATCTGAAACCTCCTGGTACCAGGGCATGTCTGGGCAGCAGGAAGGGAAGAACGATGGAAGCAAAGTTCCTTGTTAGGAATATCCCCACTTCCACGGAAAGGCAGCAGCTGAGTTCAGGACTGCTCAGGGAGAGGTGTGCACACACAGAGTACATAGCAGTCTTTACTTTGGGAAGCATCCAAATGAAATAAACAAACTGGAGTTTTTAATACTCACTCTTTAACATGCTGCTTGGGAACACAGTGCCGTGAAAGCTGCATCTAAACAGCTGTGTTTCACACAAAGATCTTGGTCCTACTCACTCGGATAGGGTACACACACTGCGGCTCCTTCTTGGTTTACCTGACCATGTTTCTGTAAATAGATTCCTGAATATCTTGATTTGTCCTTTCCTGCTCTGTCCACTAATCAGAATAGCCCAGGAGGCTGTGTTTATACAGTTTTTGTGAAGTCCTTTCAGCATAGTTCCTGACAATCGATGGCATCACTTTGTCTTAACGAGATAAAAAGTCTCTATTGTAGGTGAGAAATAATATTGCTCAAGGCATGTGGTTACTGTGAAGAGCTCCACTTCTCAGGGTGCTGGAATGCACCAGCCATCAACCTGGTGACTCACTGCATACCTGAGGCAAAAGGCAGTTATCTCAGAGTAACAGCACACTCCAAAACATGGTATTCCTCACTGACTCAGATTTTCTCCTGAATAAATAATAATACTCAGTGGTGAAAAAATAAAAGTTACTTTTTATTCCTTCCCATCTATTCAGTACTTGCCAGGTATATTGGTCCAAAGATAATGGTGAGGGGCCATTCTGACCTGGACTTCTGTTGTTGAAAAAAATGCATTTAGGTTGCATGAATCTGTTGCAACAAGCTAGATTCCCTGTCCTGGAGATTTGGACCCTTAGGCTCCAGAAAACAGTTTTCCCTCCTGTGTTGTGTGGCAGAGAGCCAGATGGCTTGGCTGTTATTTATAATCAAGGGAGAAAAAGACAAAGCCACCCCTTCCAGAGGCTGAAAACAGTGGCCCAGACAGTTGCAATGGATCAGCACAAATTCAACAGTCATGCAGTGGGATGTGTGTTCGTGGCATGACTTGGTCTTCTGCTGGGGCTGGTACCATTATTCCTTGCTAACATCAAATATAGGACCTCAGCACAGCCCTGATGGATGAGCAGCATCAGAACAGAAGCACTGGCACTCTAGCTCTCATCAGAATTAGCTTGGACTTTGGATGGCAGTGGCTCACCTGCTACTTTTTTAATCAAGGTAAACCCTATCTTTCTCATGCCTACTTCATAAACATCAGGACACATCCACACCTCTTGCTTTGCCATCTCCTTTGCAGTGAATTTTATGGGGGCTCTGTGAGCCATGAAAGAGTTGCAAGAACATAGATATGTTGGAGTGAGGAATAAGAGGAAAAAAATCCATTGAACATTCTAGTCCCTGCATTTGACAGCACATGGGCTTCATCTGCCAAGGTTTTTTTTTTTTTTTTTTTTGATTGGTCTGAAGTGCTGAGTGATAGAGGGCGAGTGCAGATAGAGGGAGACTGAGGCTTGAAGCCTTCCTTGCGGCTCATGATGGGCGGGGAGTTACAAGTAGTTCCCTTTTGAAAGTCTTAGTCCAAGTTCAGAAGGAAACTAAACTGCAGATGATGAATACTGATGACTTGTGCTTGGTCCCACACAATAGCAACAATAGTGAATATGAAAGACTGCTAATAAAGAATATGGATTTGTGCCTAAGTGGCAAAATCAGCAGATATAGGTTCATTTTCTTGCTCTTCCATGCACCACAGCAAGCTGTAAAGGAAAGTATTCAAATCCTCTCATTTCATCCTTCTAAAATTTAGGAATTCATCTAAGCACTGATTTGGTTCCCTTTAGAGTCAACAAAGAGAAAGAGAATTTCAGAAGGAAATTCAAGCTATGTCAAAGACAGTGTCTAAGATAACAGGAAGATTACACCTGTAGAGTTAAAATTACCACTTTCTGTTAACTGCAGAGAATGTTTAGATGAGTACCTGAAACCAAATGTCTGGCCTGTTCTAATTCCCCATTAATCCAATGGATGAAATAATTAATTTGTATCATCTAGTCTTGGCCAGAAACTGTCATATCAGTGACAGTCTGGAAATAGTCTTCAGAGCTGGGAAACAACCAATTCCCACTGTTCTTTCTGCCCACTACATTTTACGAGATTTGACCTCAGAGTGGTCATTGCCTTTTTTTAAACTTTAATGAAAGAAAAATCACTATTATTTCTTTCTCACAAGACATCTGCTAAGAAGCAGACTAGCAGGAAAAAATACTACAAAAGCTAATTAGAAAGCTGGATCTCAGGAAATTGAAAATCTCATTCTGCAACTCCAGAAGCTCATGGTGCTCAAAACAAGTGTCCTGAAATGTGGTGCCTAGGACAGCTGGAGTTTGATTCAGAAGTTAAGGCATTTCTGCCTTTGTTAGTTTGAAGCTGGAAAGGGATTTATCTATAACAATAAATCTGGGATATGTTAATTTAGGAACAATGCAAAGGTACCTATTTGGAAAGATTAATGAGTTCAGAATTTTTAAGACATCTAAGAACTGCACTGAGGATGATGATTCAGTTTAATGCAGGGGAACTAGATATCAGAAATTCCTTTTAGAAAAACCCCTAAACATTTCCTAGCTGCTTCTTCCCACTCTGTTGGGATCTGCCAGCATTTTGTCTTGGCTGGGGATTCCAGCCTTTCCCCAGCCACTGCTGAAGACTCGACTTAAACCTTTAATTGTGCTTTTGGGGGTGGTGGAAACAGGCTCTGCTTGCTCCTTGCCTCTTGGTCTGACCTTTGAGCCCATTCACAGCCTTGTTGCCATCATTCATTAGAACAGCCTGGTAGTTGTCTGGCCACAGAGTCCTTTGTGTCACCCATCCTGCTTGGGGAAAACTGAGACACCCATCCAGGTGTTCGGGGATACCAACAGCAGATGAATCTTGTTGGTGTGTAGGATATCTCTGCAACCAGCACAAAGCACAGTCTGAGTAAGATCACTGCTTGCTGTGATATTGTTTGCTGAGGAGAAGGAGGAAATACATTTCACAAGAGACTGGGAAAGCACCAGAATATCAATACAATGCTCACAAAGCAAGTTTAATCCATTTTTAGCTTGTAATAAACAATGAAGTCTGTGAAACCTTGACAAGAATACATTGTGCATCCTGAAGGAGGACAACACAACAGGGTATGTGGGAAAGAAAAGTTTGCCGGTAGCATGCGAAGAACTCAGAGTGGAGTCTGAATATCTTCACGAGCTCAAGGGACTCTGGAGAGAGTTTTGCTGTAGAATCACAAATAGAGATGAAGAATTCACTGTGTGTGGCTGGAACACACAACTCCTTTTGCAAGAGACAATAATGGCACTTTGTACTGGCCTGTTTGGGATAGAATGAATTTCCCTTATAGCAGCTTATAGGATCTTGCTGTTGGTCTGTGACCAAAAACTGCTGTTCACACACTGATGATTTTGATAATGAACATCATGCTCAGCAATGAAAAGGGAAAAAAGAGTATTTTAGTTAGATGAGTCATCTTTTGTTTGAGATCCAGCTGGGTATTGATCTACCTGTGAGATGTGGTGAGTGGTTGCCTTTGTCTCACTTCTTTTGTTTTCTTTTAGTCATCTTCTACTGCTTCAATTTTGAAAAATTTTTCTCTTGATCACCAAGTTTTTTTGCTTTTATCTGCCCTTTCCTCTTCCCGCAGGCCCCTGGAGTGAGGGCTGGAGGGCAGTGAGGGGAAGACTATGCTGTTGAGTGTTGAGTTGAGCACTGGAGTTAACCCATACCCACAGCACACCTGCAACACACCGTGGAAACCTCTTTGTCCATCACTGTGGCAGCTGTTAAGTGATCAACTTCTCTGCTTTCTAAATCTCTCAGTTCCATGTGTTTTCCTCCTAAACTTCTAATAAAGAGTACAAATTACTGTTTCCACATCCTCGTCATTACCATAATTCTTTTGTTTGTCCAGTGCTTGCAAATCAGAGACTCTCTTTTTACCCTGTATGTTGTGAATTTCTGTTCTCATTTATATCCTCCTCTGATAGGCTGGTTTCTATTTTCATAATGGGAACAATATTATAGTTTAAAGAAGTCCAAACATTGTTTTTAAGACATCTGTGGAAAGAAGGATGAAAAAAGAGAGGATTTGGATGTGCTAAAATTGTTAAAAGCTCAAAAAAAAAAAAATCCTTACTGGAAGAAGAAATAGAAATCCTTGTTCAATGGAGCTTTGCTTATTTGGGGTGAAGATCCAGGCTTTGTTCATTGTAGGGAGAAGGTGAGTTGAAATACCCAAGATTAAAAACAAGAGACCACTGAAAAGAGAAAGCTACTGTAGTGAAATAATTTTGTTTTTAAAAATGGCATCCAGAAATGTTATCTTTGGCACATAAGAACAGACACATAGCTAAATATACTGTAACCTGCTTAGGTTTCCAAAGCAGCAAATTAAACCAGTGGACTATGCAGTGAGTGTCCATTCAGATGAGCAAAGCTCATTGAACACAACAATACTGTAAGAGAACGTGTTGAATACTCAATGCACCAAATAATCCGCTTTTGATACAGAGACAGTCACAGCTGTGGGAGAAGATGCAGCAACAGTGTTTGTGTGATTTGGAGGGGGAAGAGGGAAAACATTCTGGACAGGAAAATGGTAAGCAAAATGATTATTTTTTCATTTTTTAATGTATTCCTCTAATTATATTTTTATTATATTGATAGAAAATCTTATTTCCAGAGAGGACAACTGCCCCAGGAGTTGGTTGGCTTTGACTTTCTGGATGGAGGTGTTACTTTGTAGAGTTTTTATCATATAATTACACAGAATCATGGAGTATCCTGAGTTGGAAGAGACCCACAGGGATCATCCAGTCCAGCTCCTGGCCCTGCACAGACCCCCCAGCAATCCCACCTTGTGCCTGAGAGCACTGTCTAAGCACTCCTTGAGCTCTGGCAGCCTTGAGGCTGTGACCATACCCTGGGGAGCCTGGTCAGTTCCTCACAGCCCTCTGGGGGAAGAACATTTTCCTGATATCCAACAGAAACAACCCTGACACAGCTCCAGCCCTTGAGTGATGAAATGTTCCCTAGGTCTGTGAGACCTTTGGGTGTTTGAAGAGTATCATCTCACTTATTTTCTCTCTCTCCCTCTTCACGGGAATATGAAATATCATTCTGGGTGGTGCCAAATCCTGCCAGACCAAATGACAGAAGCCATCTCAGGCGTAGTGAGGAAAGACACACACAGTTGTTGCATAGTTGAGTTGGCAAATCCCATGTGACTACACTGCAGGTTCATGGAGCCCTCGCTTTAATTTCAAACAGGCTCATGTAGGCACAAGGGTTCCTCTTCTATTTCTGGTAAATGCCAGGAGCATCAAAGAAAGAACACACTGATGATAACCCCAAGCCATTTATTTGTTTAAACAATAGATTTGACCTTGTTTATATGTTCTGTGTAAGACCCAATTCCTGAATTTTCCCTGATGTGGAGTTTTGTCTGCGGCCTTGAATCTGTGAGAATAATTTCAGTCTTTTATTTGAGCCAGTGTGACAGAATCCAAGGTGCCTCACCAGGAAGTGTGCTTTGTGGCTGAACAGTCACTTGGAAAAAGGCACAACTCGGGAGGTTTGGGTATCCTGTAACTGAGGTAAGCTAAGCTTCAGCCTGTTTGGAACAGCTTGGAGTTGACAAAACTGCTTCTTATTCTGCTTAGGAAAGATTTGCTGAAGATTTAGCCTAAGACAATGTTCTGTAGCCACAGGGGATGGGTGAGAGAAGGACAGAATGTCCTTGCAGGCCAGAGAAGGGCTTGTCCCCTTGCAGGAAGGAGGGTGTCTCCCATTGCCCTCCTTTCCCCACATACCCTGCACGAGGTGCCTGATTTTTTTCCCTCTGTCAGCACAGCCCAGCCCAGCCCCAAAAAGCCCCATCCCGCCCCGCCCAGCCACTGGCTTTTCCTAAAGGTCCCTATCTGGAAACCTCAGATCCCAGTGTTGTTAAGTTCTGCCCGTGCACTGGGCTGCCTTTGCTCATCTGCTGAGATTTATCTGGGTGGGTCATGCCCTTGAATCGGCCCCACCTCCATTCCTCATCCCCAGCCATCCCCCTGCCCAGTGGAGGGACTTTCACGCGGGGAGCACAGCCAGGCCGGGAGCGCAGCCAGCTGCCGCTGCCTCCAGGGTTAGCTCGGCTCGGTTCTGTTCGCCTCGGCTCAGCCCGGCCCTGCGCTGCTCTCCGGCACGGCCGGCGCTGTCCGCGGTGCTGAACCGCGCCCGCCCGGCGGGGATGGGAACAGGCTCGCCCCCAGCCCAGGTGCACAAGGAGAGGTGGGATCCCCCCAGCGTGGCGTCAGGCTGGGAGCATCCTGCTCTCCCATCAGCTCCCGGCTCGGCCGAACGAGCCAGGCGCTGTCCGAGTCTGGAAGGAGAAAATTGAAAGGCGTGGGAGTGTAGGAAAAAAAAAAAAATAGATGGGGTTTTCCTGGAATGGCAACCGGCCCCGCTGCAGCCTCCCCGCCAAATCCTCTTGTATTTCCCCTCGGCAGACAAGTTTCTACCCCTCCCGCAGCCCCATCCGAAGGCCCTTCCTACTCTCACCCTCCCTTCCCACGGCCCAGGCTCCGTCTGGCTGGAGCTTTAGTCCACCCTTTTTGCCTCCGGCCCCTCCCCTTCTCTAATTATGTACAAAACACGTCTTAGAATAAAATGGCCAAGCTGGGGCTCCGCCCTGCTTTCCTCTTCCCCATTCATTCTCTCCTGCCCGCTCCAAGCCCCACCCCCGGTGGCAAGCCCAGCCTCTCGCTTCCCTCCTGGAGCTCTTTTCATTTTTATTTCTAACCCCCTCTCCATTCTCACTGCTGCCTCTGCTCTTTCCCCCGATGGCTACGAACTGAGCAGCAGAAGGGGGAGGGGGGGCACAGGAAGGGGGAAAAAAGCAATAAAAAGGAAGAGGAAGAAGGGGAGAAAAGGAATTTGGTTTTTTTTTGGTTTTTTTTTTTTTTTTTTTTTTTTGCTTCTGCCCTTAATGCCCGCGATCTGGATCAAGGAAGGGGATTTTCTGTCTGAGCATGAAAAGGACTGCTAGAGCCCCAGGATTTTCACGCCTGCAGTATCAGCCCCGCACCCAGTATGCGAGCTGGACAGAAAAGCTCTCCCACAAGTTCCTACCGAGCCGAATAAAACCCACGGGCGACCCGATCTCCGCCAGGGAGGGACATTAGCATCAGGTAAGGCGAGCACTGCGCTGCGGCTGCGGCGCTGCCCCTGCCCGGGGCCGGCTCCCCCGTCCTGCCGCGCGTTGTGTAACGCGCCCGCGGCCCCTCCGCTCCCCCTGCCTGCACCCCCGCCCTGGGCGGCGCGGAGTGACGAGGGGGGATGGATGGCAAAGTCCCGCGGATCTGTTAGCCGTTCTGTGTGCGTGGTGCTGAGCGAGGGGCCGAGATTCGCGCACTGGGAAGACTGAGAGCGCTGGTTTTTACTGGGGCAAGACGCAGCCCCCCCGGAGGATGCCCGGCAACTGGGTTTCAGCCCCGGCTCGGCTGGGCTGGCGGCGAGGTGCGGGTGGCGGTGGGGGTGGGAGACAACCAGGATCCATCTGTATTCCGGAGTATCGATACATCCCGGAGCAGAGGGGACCGTCCCCAAGGAGATGGTGTCATCTCCTCTTAATCCACTGCTCCGCTTTCGCAAGTGACAAGCAAATCGCGGAGGAAAAGGAAAGTCTGTCGCCTCGAATTCCACACTGGGCTGATTGCCTCTACTTCCAGCGGGGATGGGAGACAGCGGTAGAGCCGGGGGAGGGCAGCGATGGCGGGGAGCTGCACCCCACGGTGCTGGAGATGGCTTTTCCCTACTCAGCATTCAGTGCTGCTTGCGAGGCTGGTGTGGAGCAGAACTTTGCCTTTTTCCAGTCCTTGAGGAATGGGGGGACGGAGGGCATCTCCATGCCATTGCATCAGCCCCGAGGTCCAGCACAGCCTGGGTCTAAAGCCCCAGAGACGCTCTAGAGAGAGGAGAGGGGTTATAGGTGTGTGTGTTTTAGCTTTGGAGAGTTCCCCCGTGCTGGTACGTGGGAGCTGAGGAAGAGGAGGAGGTGTCACTTCTTGGATGCAGTCTCCTCTTCATGGAGGAACCCAGCAGCAGATGAAATGCTGGCAGAATTGGTGTTTGAATTTAGCCGTGTGATTGACATCTGCACTAGGCAGGACAGAAGGGTCCTTCGTGCTTTACTCTGGCTGCTCATCTGGCTGCATAATAATAATTTCTTAATGGCAGTAAATCTGCTTTCCCAGGAACTGTAGAGAAGTATTAGGGAGACAGTGAGAGAAGGAGGGAGTGAGTAAAGAGGAAATGTGGCTTTGGTGTAAGGAACATGAAAGGCTTTTTAAAAAAATTCCTTATAAAGGAATAATACCAATCAGCTCTGCTTGTGAGTAGCAGGCAGACAGCCCCGGACTCTCTCCCTCCCATGCACCCCAGACAAGCCACCGTGGTCTCCCTGGAGCATGTACACACCAAGCAACCCAGCACATGCTGTGGAACTCACAGCCCACCCCATGCTCAGACACAGCACCTCGGGCTCGCTCTCCCGTGGATGCAAACACCTCTCCAAGCTCTCCGGCCCCGCAGTTCCCACACGCTCAGCCACACAGATGGGATCCACGCACACTGGAACATGCAGAAGTAACTGCATTGATATTCTTATTATGTAAATCAAACCTTCAGAAGTTCACATGAGCACACACATGCTGTCTTCTTTGCAGGGCTCGCAGTAGGTGGTTTGTTCCTCCAGTGTAGTTTTCTCTCTTGTAGTTGGCTCCCGGCATTGATTTGGGGTTTGTCTGACTCCAAAGCCCTTTTCAGCTCAGCAGAAATGACTACTACATTTGGTGTGTCTACATTTGTTTTATGGATCTTTTCAGATTCCCAGGACTCTGGAATGATTTCACTTCTGGAAAGGCAGGCGAGCAGCAGACAGGGAAGCAGGGAAATGGCTGGGGAAGCGGTGGCAATTCCATACCCAACATGCCTTCTCTGATCTAGAGCTGGAGTCTGGGAGTATGGGAAGAGCTCTGCTGAAGTTACACAGCTTTTTAATGGATATGAGTGCATGTGAGAGCAGAACCACACACACATCTATGGCTAAAACACACAATGCAAGGCTCCACTTCAGTCTTACTCTGGTCCAGAGCAAAACCCTCCCATCCTTAGGGGACAGATACTCCCTTTGCAAGCCCCTTTGATCAGAAATGACAGAGTAGGCACAGGGGAGATGATGTCACTGGTGTTAGATGTGTTTAACATCCTCCTCTGATCTTCATCCTTGTCCCTCTTTCCATAGGGCCTAGTGTGGAGACAAGCCTCCAAGAGCAGGAATATAATGAGGCCAGCTAAAGTCTGTGTTAAAACTTTGGAGAGGAGGAACATATGGTGAATTGGCTTGTTCTAGGTAAAAGGTGTCCCAAAGGAAATGACACGGAATGTGTCTCTGTTCCCTCCTAACCACCACTGTTTACTACATTGGAAGTATGTGTAAGGCTGATGCTAAACACTAAGTGGGAATGGGTCTGCCAGCAGACAATAATCACTGTTGTCTGTATGACAGAAATAGTTCAAAGCCAAATCCGTCTTTGCTCAGGCAGGAGCCCCAGCACCTTCTCCAAGTGCATTGCTCAGGGGAGCACAGCAGGAACTGACTCCAGAACCAGGGATCCGTGCTCAGCTCCCTGCCCACCTCCAGGAATGGACGTGGATTTACTTTATCCAGGACTTCGTATTTACAGCTGATGCAGAGATGTTGAGAAAGCAGGAAAAAATTGATCGGGGTTGGGGGGGAGTCGCTGAAGGACAGAAATGAGGGTGAAGAACTGCCCGAGCACCGCGAGGCACCGCGTTCGGCGGTGGGAAATCAGGGAGGGACCCCTCTGGGGAGAGAACACGCCCCGCGCAGCCCTGCGCAGCCCCGCGCAGCCCCGCGCAGCCCCGCGCCCNGCCCGCATCCCCGTCCGCATTCCCCGGCAGCATCCCCTACCCGCATCCTCGCCCGCATCCTCGCCCGCATCCTCGCCTACATCCCCGCCCGCATTCCCCGGCAGCATCCCCCGCCCTCATCCCCTGTCCCCATTCCCAGCCGCGGATAAAGCGAAGGGGCCGGGGTTGGACGCTCGGTGCCGGAGGGGCTGTGCTCCTGAAGCCCAGGTGCGGCTAAACGGGTGCGGGCAGCGTCCTGTCGCTACGGGGCCGCGGGGCGAGCGGAGCCCTGTGGGGAGCCGGCCCGGTGCGCGCAGGGATCGTTCACTCGGTGATGAAATGCATCTACTTCTGGGACAGAGCCCAGCAGCTTTTCCGTGCCAGCAAATACTACAGGGGAAGTGAAAAATCACTTCATGCATTGGAAGTGCAGAGATGAACTTAGTGAGGCAGAATATAAATTATCCGGACTAAGGGAGCTTGTGCCCAGTTGTTTGATTTACACCATCCTGCTTGCAAAAGTATCATGAGATTTTTAACAACCGTAAGGACCTTGGCCCATTTCTTTCCAGGCCACACAGAGCAACTTTTCAGAAAGGAAGAATATCTACAGACACACACAGATCTGGTGTCTAAAGAGATCCATGGACCGACGTCTGGTCCTGCAGTTCTCCCTCTTCCCTGGAAGATGGCTGCCAGGATGCCGAGGCTGGCTGAGCAGGATGCTGAGTTAGGGAATGGTGCTGAGCTGAGTCAGGGTAAAACATCTCCCCCCAGCAATGTGTAGTTCTCCAGTGTGATCTTGGATGCCAGGGAAGATTTTTCCCTGCTTGCTGTGCCTCTGCATGACCATGTCCAGCCGATGTGCTGGGCCTGGAACGCATCAGGCCAGGGCTGCAACAGGCTCATGGCTGCAGCTGGTGTAGAAAAGGGACATGTTATCAAGCAGAGAGACCTGGGGAAGCAAACTGGATGTATCTGCTAGGTACTTCTGTCTGGAGAGAGGATGGGCAGAGCTGGACCAGACAAATGAGGTGACATTCCCAGGGTTTGGAGTAGGCACAGGACAGCTGTTGCTGGCTTGATAAGCTAAGTTATGCAGTGCCAGGGAAGGAAAAGTCCAGGGAGGAATGGGAAAAAGAGCAGAAATCAAAGGAGCAGCTGATTTAGACTGAGCTGAAGGCTATTGAAGGACTTAAGTTTATTTCAGGAATGCTGGATCACATCCCAAGTGGAGGTGGCATAAACTGGGTATATGAACATGTCATTTTGGAAAGAAAACAGGAGTCAGGCCCAGGATTCCCCTGAGCCTGGGCTGGGGAGTTTAACATAATATTTACAGACCCCTGCTCGGGGAGCTGTTTTCCTGCAGCCTTGAGGCAGGACCTGCAAGCAGCTTCACAGGAGAAAGATGCTTATTTATTTTTGCTATTTGTTCTTCTGAAGTCATGTGTTCTACATCCATTTTATTGTTGCCTGTACAGTGCAGCTGGCAGAGCTCAGCTCTGCACAGTGCTGCTTCTGTGTCTGCTGCAGTGCTGGGGGAGAGTGGGACCCATGGTGGCACCAGTGGTGGTGGCATGTTTCTGGGTGTGGATATAGCATTCCCCAGTGCTTGAACTCTCACACACACGATTCCTGGCTCTTGTTCCAGAAAAACAACCAGTTGCACTGCTAACAGATCACCTCTTCCAGTGGCAATAGGAATAACAGTGAGTCATAGAGGAGTGAATAATCTAAACCAGCTTCAGAGGGTGGCCTGCAGAGGAGGATGGAGTGAATTGCCTTTGCCAGTCACATGCTGTTGTTTACTGTACTGGGGATGGAAATCCTGGACAGAGGTAGAAACTGAGGTGCCAGAAGCACCAGTACAGCTTTGAAGCCCTAGAACAATTTTCTGTGTGTGTGTGTTTGCAGTGGGCACCATTTGGTGGAGTATTTCCATCACAGAGACATCTTCCCTCCCAGAGAGTCATGAATTACAGCAAAGTCAGCTCAGGGCTGACACACACCAAGCTTGCAAATGAAGCTATGAGAGGTTCTCACACATAAGAGAAGCTCCAGAAAACCAACAAAACCCCAACAGTTTGCTCCAGGGCTTTTGGTTGGATATCAAAAGAGAATATAGGAGTAGAGGGAGCTGTCACTCCCATCCGTTCTCCATACTCATAATTTCCAGTAGAGTAGCTCTGGGTCTTGTAGTCTTTTTGCTATCCTGACAGGAAGCATGTCCTTTACCCTGCTATTTAGAGAAGATACATCCTGAAGCCTTACAACAGGTCTTCTTACATCCTGGAGTTTTATATCTTTGCATGTTACAGTTGGAATATGTTGTACAAGCGAGTTCCTGTGAAAAGCTCACAGCCTCTTGCTGTAAATCATCGCAATCTGTCAAAGCCAGGGCTGTTAACTGGCTCTGTGGTGAGTGAGGATCTCTTTCTTAGGCTGTGATTTAAAGTGTGATTTCAAACCTGGCCTGTGCTCTGGACTCCACTGTGGCCAGCATGGTTTCAGATGCAGTTTTGGCCAGAAGTCCTGAGTCGGCACAACTGATCCCATCTAGCCATTTTTTCACCCTGCCCTAGCTGCGTGTGTGGCTGTCAGATATGTTGCTAACACTGGAGACCTCTGTGGTAATTTATCCTTGCAGCTGTGGATGCTGACTTGCTAAGCAGGGTGGAAGACGGAGTGTGAGCTTTAAAACCATTGCCTCGTGCAGGCAGCACATTCCAGGTGAGGGTGCAGGAACCAGAAAAATAAATAAAAATAGTCTGTGAAAAATTACAGAGAAACTGAAACTAACCAGGGAAAAATGAACAGAAATGAGCTGTTACTCCAGGGAGGAGGCTGGGGATTCAGAGCAGGCAGGAGGACCAGGATGAGCAGGTGTGAATCCTTAGCTGGACTTCTGGGATCAGTGGAACAGACACCAGCAAGGTAGGATGCGGGTGCTGGAGCAGCCAGGCTGCTCTTGGCACGTGGCTGCTCTTCAGGCAGGTGCAGATGGTGAGTGGGTAAGCAGAGCCCTCAGACATATGCTGGGGTACGTATGGTCTGGGTCCCTCCTGGCTCAGACCACCTACCTGCCTGAAACAGGAGTGTTATTCCAGCCATTTCCCACACTGCTCTGTTCTGGGTGAGGTTTGCAGTCAGAATCAAAGGTGTGTTTTCAGGCAGCAGCAAGAGTTTAGGAGGTACAAGCTGAGACCAAAGAATGCCTAAGAAATACCGAGAAAGTCAAAGAAAAGAACTAAGACAGCAGAGTGTTTGTGCTAAAATTGTGAACAGAGAGAAGGAAGCAGCAACAAGGATCCCTGTAACATAGCCTTAAGACCTGCAGCTATTTCTAGGATTGCTTATTGTCATGTCGTCCAAATTTGGAGTTGCTTCTGCAAAACAACTCCAGGCTTTGCTGTTTGTTTTGGTTTTTTGTTGTGTTTTTTTTTTTTTTTCCTTTTTTTTTTTTTCTGGAGAATGCTGATAATGTGGTTTATCTGCCATTTCCTAAAAGAGAACTGTAAAGTGTTTGAAAATGATGGACCATGTTTTAGTCCAGTGAATAGATAAATCTGGTCAACTGGGGGAAAGAGACCAGTTAGGATTTTCCAACAATATTTACCTAAAGTTACCAAAGACTGGAAATTTGAGTTCTAGAAATATTTAGATAAAACCCTTTCTGTGCAATTAGAGATACATGTGCATCAATCCTTTTATTTGCTTCTTGGGGGGAAGAGTTAAGGGGAAAAGACTGGAACTGGAAGCGTTGCTCAGGGAATTTGCTGGAGGATGAGAGATGAAGGAGGGATATATTTTGCTGATGGAGCTGGATTGAGCCTTGTTAAGACTGGAAAAAACTGAGAAGTGTTCTAGCCACAACAGTAGGACACTAAAGGGATCAGAAAGACATAGATAAGCGCTGTCACTCCTGGGATAGCCTTTCAGCTGTGTGGGGATGTGCAAAGTCAGTAGTTGTCTGCAGATTCTCATCTGCAGTGCCAGATGGAATATCCTGTGTGTGACTATTTCTTTATTGATTCCTTTCATGCTCTGTGTTTTCATAACATTCTGCAGTAATGGAGTAAGTTACGAGTCATCTATGGAAGTATTTTTGGGGGGTGGTTTTAGATCTAGTACCACATAATTTCCTTGGTTGTCTCCCAGCTTTCTGTGGGAAAGAGAAGGGGTGAATAACCGTATCTCAATTCTCTCCCCTTTGTGACCGGATAGATGTCAAAATCACTCCTCTTGTCTCAAAGGCCCTGCTGCTGCAGGATGTGTCACTGAGTGCTCAGATATTGCTCAAAGTTTATCAAACATAGACCTTTTTTCACACCTGGGCTCAGTTGTCACCAACCCAGAACAATCACAGCCACAAAGAGCCTGATCCTGCAATTGGAATCACACAGAGAAATTTTTAATTACAGCCCTATGGACATAATGAAACTGATTTCCAAGATCAAAGCCTAAGCAACAGCAAATCCATACACACTCTGAGTGCAGAGTGAATCATGTTTATGGTCCATCAGCGTTCAGCTTCTTTGTTCCAAAATGCTGGTCAGGAAGGCAGAAGAAATATTCCCTGGGATATTATAAAGACTAACATATCATCAGAGGGAGAATCAATGGAGATTGATGGCAAATTAGATGGACACTTGAGACACTAAAAGGAAGGATGGAAAACAGAAGTGATATTATAATTGAACCATATTAATACATTTTAAATTGCTTTACAAATATTAACAAGTTAAATAAGGGAAGCCTGGAAATAGTAATTCATCTAGTCTGGGAAAGCTGGGAGTGAGAAGGGACATTTGGGTTCCAGTACAAAGGTATATGAAGGTTAAAATTAAAAGTGATCAGAAGCATTGTAACACTTTGATGATGCAAGAACAAGGGGACACATCAAAATTAAAGGGCACAACTTTTAAAGCAAATTAAAAGGAAATAGTCCTTTCTTCAGTGTATAGTGAAGGCACACGATTCCCTGCTTCAGGATGTTGCTGAGATGAAAGTCCGGATGGATTTGAAGTGTAAAAGGCTACAAAACTCTGTAGCAATTAATAGCATTTGCAGCCCTGCAATCTGGGACAATGGCAATCAGGTCTCAGGCTTCAAAGCAAAGGATGACCATCTTCTGGGGTCAGGAAGGACATTTTCTGTCTGCATAAAAAGAACACAGTATGGTTGGCCAGGTAATGTGACTGCCTATGGTCAATCCCGCTGGAAGCTAAATCAGCAAGAGATTAGCAAATTGCTTCTGTGGGTGCTGGATTAAGGTATTATAAAAATGTTTTCATCAATGCCAGACAATATCAATCCAGCAATCTCTTCTTCTGTGTCAACTCCCACAAAAGTAATTTCAATGATTAGAGTAGATACTGAAGTAGGACATAAAATGGGTGGTTATAGGTGGCAGCAGTGACCCTGAGCTGCACAGCTCAGTTTCCTCTATCAGAACCAGTATCTGCGGGCTGGTGCAGAGCTGGGATGATCCTGGAGTCTCCCTGCACCAGGTTCTGTATGAATACAAGCTCCCTGACCCTAAGGGCCTGCTGCCTGGACAGAGGAGGAGGAAAAGAAACAGGGAATGCTGTCACCTCTACTCAGTACCAGAGGAAATGCAGCACAAGGCTCAGAGATCAATTCAAATCCTGTCAGTAGAAGCATTTCAGTTTGCAATTTTGCCTTGCCAGATTTTCAAAGTAGTTGGTGGCAAGGTAACAGAACATTATAAAAACAGGACCTTAAATACCACCATGGGATATGGGGAGCATTTGGAAAATCAGCCTCCAAGGTGTTTGTAAGATGTCACCTTAAATAATCTGCCCAAGCTGATGCAGGGAGGCTGCGACAGAGATAAGTGGGTGCATGAAACCTTGAGACTTAGCCAAAGCAGCCTGGTAGGAGTGACAGGGTGGACAGAGATCAGCTATGGAGCCATCTCCCCTCCCCATATTTTCCCCACAGTCCCATCCCCCTGAGGGTCCCAGGGTAACTCTCCCTGTCTGCCTTGTGTTGGGCAGTCCTGCCTCCTGCCCAGGGTCATCCATTATCACCATGCTGGTGGGAGGGAGGAGGAATGTGCCTTTCTCCATAACTTTTCTATCCCATCAGTCATTCTTTTCCTGCTGCTGAAGACAGAGGTTGGGTGAAGAGAAAACAAGGCTGCTGAGTACAGACAGGGAAGTTCAGCTTCAACAAGTGACACTTGCTGAGGGCCGTTCTGCAGTGGCCATGAGCATCTCTAGGTGAATGGAGAAGAAACTAGTCTCCCATGGTCAGGTAATAAAGCAGTAGTTCCTCCAGAAAGGTGGAAAGGATGGATAGCTGATGGCTGTGAGGAAAACACATCATAGATGGGATAAAGTTCTGACAGGTCTGTGACTGGGAGGAGGGAGCTGGCTGGTGGGAACACGAATTTCACTGGTGGCTCAGGTGTGAATGCTCAGACAAATTGCCACATCAGGGCAAACTATTCCTTTGCTTCTTGGATGTGAGTGGTGCAAATCTGCTAGTGAGGTGTTGTGTAGGTGTGATGACTACTGTGCTTATGGCCTGGGCTGGGAAGAATGGACAATGGAATTTTTGTTCTGCAAAATTCACCACAAAGATGCATGCAAAAAAAAAATAGCTATAAGGTAGGTCTGCAATTTACCTGCATCATTGGAAGATTGATTTCTGATTAAAGAAGCAAAAAAAGGGAGGGGAATAAAATTTGTGGTTGGCAAGAATGGGGATCAGAGGTCTAAAATGGCAGCTGTTAGTATTCTTGAAAGATTGGTTCGAATAAGACTGCAGAGACCGGTGCAAGCTTCTGATTTCCAACCACCTGCATTTAGAAAAGAGAGGGAGACCAGCAGGCTGACCTTGGTGAAATTCTGCGGATTTCCCCCAAGAATCAGAATTGTCCCTGCATTTCCAGTATTCTGAAAGCCTTAAAACACTGACAAGGCTGAAAGGTGAGGTGAGGGTCAAAAGCGATAGGAATAAGTAGATAATAGGAATAAGTAGATTGTAGTCTAGGCTGGATAGCTCAGGGATCTGTAATAAAACTGCCCAGTGACAGATAGTGAATAAAAGACTACAGGTATATTATGGTTTACGGAGCACAGGACAGATGTGTCTCTAAGGAGAATGAGATAGGGAGAGGAAGGCAGCAGTGGACTGGGAGCAGCACCTGTTTTGGGATGCAGCAGCACTGTGTGAATAAAGCAGCAATGTAGCAAAATAGTTCAATCGTGGTACTGTCACTGACATGTTATATATGACATTGAGTGGGTCACTTAGGCTGGGAGCTTTTCAGAAGAGCTTTTTAAATGCATGTGTTTAAATGCATGCACAGAAGCTGAATGCCTTCAGTGCTGTGGCACTGAGATTCCAGCTCACACAGTGGATGGGAACTACCCAGGGAGCTCGGATCCAAGTTTGGCATGAGGGAAAATGTGGATTTTTTGAAGAATTCAGAAACCCCTGTCCTCATGAAATATAATCCCCCAAAGACTGGTAGTCAGCAGTGCTGGCTGTTTACACTTCCAGTGCTGGGAAAAAGCAGTTCTGGTTTGCCTCTGTCTCCCCTGCACCCCGGCAAAATGGCTCCATCTTCAGAAATTGCCTGAATTTATTTCTCTCCTCATTGCCTAAGATCACTGGCAGAGTTGGCCTTTTACTGGAATAGATAAGGGAAGAAGAACATGCTAACTGCATCTGTTTGCCTTCCTTGTGCACGGAAATGAGTATTTTACATACACAAAATATAAAATGGAGTTTGCAAGTGCGCACACACACACACAGAGACGTGCATTGTGCTTTAAGAATGCTGAATCAAGGCTGCTGTTTCATATTAATCTTTTTACCAACTTCAACATTTGCAGTAAATAGCAATTAATGATAAAGCTGCTTGCATTAACTAGAGGAGCAAAAGAGACTGATAGGTCTTTCCTACCAGTGGATCCTCCTGCAGTGCTTCTCATTACTCTGTTAAGTTTGAAGACGGAGATTTTGTCCGTGGCTGCACTTTTTTTTCTCATTGCTGCTCCTCTGAGGTAGCTCTTCTGTAAAGCTTTGACACCAGTGAATGCAGTCCCCAAACCCTCGTGTCTCACACCACATGTTGGGGCATGACCCTCCCTCGGGTGCTGTGGCAGTGGTGGATGGAAGGGCTGGGGACACACTCTGCTGGCCTTGCACAGTGTTGCTCTGGTCTCCAGACTGCCATCGGTAATGTTTGGAGTCGGGGAAAAGGAAATCAACAGGAGAACTGAGACACACTCTGGATTTTATTTTTAGGTGTAAGTTTAAAATTCCAGGCACTTGAAAGGATATGAGGACTGATTTCCAGCTCAGTAATGTAATATTTTTGTGTTAAGAGACTCAGGATGCATTTTTCATTCCCCACATGCAGAGTGCATGCAGCATCTGCTGGGACAGTGTTGCAGGACTCTGGAAGATGACAATAAACCACTGGAGGATTTGTGATTGCTCATGTTGCCCAACACTGATGTTAATAAAGCAAAATTTACCCAGAACTGGGTTATTTCTGTGGGGGAGCTTGTTTCCTCCTCGAGAAACTCCGAGAGCAAGCTAGTACAGGGAGGTGAGATCTTTGGCAATGTGGAAAAATCCAGAGATATTTAGATGCTCAAATCCTACAGACATACCTAATTTTCTTTAAATCCTCTGGATGCAGGAAGTTGAGCAGCTGCTGCTTCCCTGAATACCTCTGACCAAGACTGCTGTGAGCACGGTCCTGTGCTGGAGAAACCAGACACAAAAATGGGTGCAGACACTGCCTGAGGAGCAGGATCCCTGGAACAAGCTGTTCCCATCCCTGCGTGCCTGTGTCTCATTCCGAGTGCTCTTCAGGGGTTTGAGTCACGGATGGCTGATGGAGGGAGCTCTGCTGCTTTTTTTTGCTTAATGTCTTAAGCACTTGCACATCACACGTTCCAATTTTCTGTAGGGACCTTGTGCCTGTTTGGTTCTGTGGTGGTTAAAAAAAAAACAAACGGAAAGCCAGGAGAAGTGAAAAGGAAGAATTCAGAGAAATAGCGGGTGAAAAGGGATGGTGTCACTGTCTTAAAATAAACCAGAAGCATATGGCAATGTCTAATGTTTTAAAAAAGTAAATTCACTCTCAGATTATTTCCTGGGAACTTTTCACTCATTTTTGATACAGGGCTTTGCTCATCTATTTTGCTGTAAATCTAATTATTTAATTTTAAATTCTCTGTTGAATGCAGGTTTAGATTAGAAGAGAGCAAAGGACTCTGAAAGTCATTGGCTTAAGGAACTCACAGAAACTCAGCCTTGCTGAAATCCCTCATGTTGTTATGAAGATCTGACAGACAGTTATTGGAATTCCCAATAGGGATAGGTGAATAATGATTTATCTTTTTTTTTTTTTTAATCAGTTTAGTTCTGGAAGAAAAAATGAAGGGAAAAATTGCTTTTACATATTTAACTATAAATAGTGTGGTAGGGAAAGAATGAAAATATTTTATATTTGAGACTAAAAGGAAAAGAGAGTAGAAAATCACTTCAAAACTTAAATTTTTCATAAATGAATAACTTTTTTTCATGACCATATTATTTCACTTTTGGTCGGTTTTGATTTTTTAATATTTCATTCTAGATCCACTTTATAAACATCTCATTATGAAGCATTTAAGTTAAGAAATAAAGCAGTCGTATACTTTGATTATTTTAATTTTTTCCCATCCCACTTTTTGACAGTAACTGTCTAATGAATTCAATCTGATTTAATAAACATTGGCAGACAATCCCCAAGCACTTTTCTGAGCCTAATTTTAGGATGTGTTAAAAACAATGTCTTGCATCCTTTAGTGCCTATGATTGCAGTTTCCTTTATGCTGCACACAGTTAAAGACAATTCCTACCTCAAATAACAGATACTCAAAGGGTCCAGAGTGATGGGAGATAAAAGGAGAAAGTAAAAAGATCTGTGTGAAGTCAAAGTAAATCAGGAGCAGAACCATTTAGAGAAGAATATGGTCTTGACTTCATTCCCTGTTTTCTCACCAGCCTGGGGATTAATTATAAATCTCTTTCTCACCCATTAGATTTTTCTCATCCTCCTTCTATTCCTGTACTTTCTCATTCACACCTTCAAGTCTTTGCTACTCTTCCTTTAATCCAACTTTCCTGACTCTCCAATTTTTGTACACTTTCCTCTTTTCTCCTCTGCTCCTCCTAGAGAAGATTGCTAACGAAGTGGTAATAACACATCTTGGCTGTGCCTGCTGTGATGGAGAAAGGAGGAGCAAGGTGGGTGAAGGAAAGTTGTAAAGAAGGAGGGGTATGATCTAAACTGATTTCAGACTCTGGTCAAAGGTGAAGGAAAGCAGAGGAAGCCCCTGCACATTCAGAAACCTCATTGCAATGGGAGCAGAGTCTGAACTGAATGTCTCAGGAGGAGAACATCAACATACCTGCAACGTGGGACTTGTCTCCTCAGGGATACAAGGGCCAAAGCAAAGATTCCAGGACTGGGAGATATGTAAGGGGAACCAGCAGACCTCTGTGCTGTGCTGTGACAGGAGCTCAGATGAGGGCATCCCACACTTGATTTGTGTGGCTGGGTTTGTGCACAGGGACTTGTGGTGCTGGAGTAAAATCAGCTGTGGACGTGCACATTCAGTGAGTCAGGAGTGACGGTGCTCCCTGTGCTGGTGCTCCCTGTGCCATCTGCTCTGGGCCATGTGCTCCACAGGGCCCCACCTGAACCTGGGATGTCACTGCACCTCCTGCCAGCTTCCTCGAGTCCTGCAGGATCCCCTGTTTGTCACTGGAGCCTCTGCTGTCTGCTTGCTGGGAAAATCTGGGCAGAACCTGTGGATTTAGGGGACTGAAGTGTTTAAGGGGTACATAGGAGAGCCCCTGTTTTGTGTTGGCAGCTGCATCTCCCTGAGGAGCACAGGCTAAGCCCACAACAGCTGGTGGGGGACAAACTGTGTTGGTCCTATTGGAACAAAGATGTTGTCTAGTCTGCAGGAAGAGGGACAAAACAGAGGTGTAAATTACAGGGAAGTTTCCTTGAGCTGCTCAGGTCTAAGAATGTTGTACCAGGAATAAAGTGTCCAAGAATAGCTGCCTGTCATTGTAAACAATCACATAAGCCATGATAGATAACTTCAGACTGTGTTTTCATGAGCACAGCAGACTCTAAATACTCTTCTTCTGAAACTCTTTCCCAGCAGCTTTGATTTCACAGGGATAAGCCAGCTTGTATTCCTGTTCTGCATTTAATTTAACACTCATACAAAATTATGTATCTAGCCAGCTATTTATTATCTAATTTGATGTCTGCAGTTGAGGAAAGACTATTTATCCTTTCCCACAGCAGTGTCTCTTTCTCTGGCAGCTCTGACTAGCTGCTAGGTGCCCTGGGGAATGTCAAGGCACAATTAATTAATCATGACCAGCCATGGAGGTGTTTTTCAGATTTGGATTTGGCCACCTGATTGCAAAGGATCTTTCTGGGAGTCAGGCTGTTGAAGACACAAGTGTGACACTTGCTCTGGATTGCTTTCAAAGTCACTTTGGGAAGCTGCAGAGGCGTGCAGGATCCATCCAGGGTGAGGAGTTCTAGCAGGAGAATGTGTGCAGGCTGGTGTCACCATGCCAGGGAAACTCTAAAGTACCACTCAGCATGTCCTGTCCTTCCCCCAACCCACAAAGGTGTGAATCTCTCAGCATTCCTGTGGAAGCCTTGCAGGCATTCATTCTGAATGTCTCCCTTGGAGCGGGAGGAGCTGTGATGGCACCTGGCACTTGCCAAACTGGAAGTCACCCCTCGGCCTGCCCACGAGTGATGGCAGTGCCAGCCAACTGCACAGGTTGTGCTGAAACTGGAGTATTCGCTTTACAAATAACTCCGAGTTTTTCCAGACCTTCTTGCCTCCCTTAGTAGAGCCTGGTTGAGCATGTGCTGTTCTTCCTGGTCAGTGATTTCCTTCTGGCGTTGAGGAAAGGTCAAGTGTCCATGCCAGTTCTTTGGATCTGTCAGCAGCCCTCAGTCCCTCTGGCAGTGAAGGGCTAATGATTTGCAGTATCTGGCACTGGTGGGCAATATTTCCCTGCAGGAGCATTCCTCCTTTCCAAACACTCCACAATGTAACTTGGAATAATACAGCATTTCCCTCCAAGACTCTTCCAGGGGGGAATTCCATGCTCAGTTGTGCTGTTGCTGTCAGCGGGATGGGGGTCCAATGTTACCAATGTGCTGGTGACAAGGGGTAAGGTCAACTTTCAAGCAAATTATCCAGAGTTTTCAAAATTTGTCATCCTCAAACTTCCTTTCCTGCCTTCGAGTTGTTCCATTGTTGCCTAAAACAGAGACAAATTGAGACACTTTGCTCCTTCCCCACCCCAGAGATGAGGCCATACACACAGAAATGTCAGCTGGGATGGGATGGAGCCATTTGTGGGGCAGGGAGGTGGCAGCATCGGCTTTTAATGGAAGTCTCAGGCTCCAGCAGTGCTCACTATTAACCAGGAGCTGTAATCCATAGTGACAGGCCAACTGGAGCACGGGGACACATCCAGGCAGATCTGCATTCAGAGGTGCACTCCTGGCAGCTGCATGGGGGAATTCAGATTTCCAACCATGGAGCCTGGTGCTCCAGGCATGTCCCGTGAAGAGGAAAAGCAGACAGAAAAGCCCCTCTTCCTCTGTAAATAAACTCCAGGAGTTTGGGATGCTTCTTTTTATTCCCACTTCACAAACAGCACTCCCTGGGAGAGGTGGTGAGGACTGATCCCTCTCTCTGAGGGTGCTGAGCCTTGCATGGGAAGGAGCAGCCCTTAGCATGTATTGGGGCTTCTTTAATCGTGCTGAAAGGGAGGAGAGGGAAGGAGAATGGTTGTGCATGGCCATGCTCTGCTCTTTATCACCATCCCACACAGCCTCACTGGGGTCCTGCCTCTCTCCACATTTAAAATGGGCTCTGTGTCCTCCAACCATCCAGCACTGCCTCCATCTCTTATTGAACCTGTGGCTGCACAGGAGACCTCGGGGACATTTTCCTCCCTGAAATGAGGAATCGATGGAGTTGCCTTGTTGCAGGCTCAGCTCTGTGCTGCCATTCTTGCCCTCCCTTTTGTCACTTGCTTTGCCCTTCTTTTCAACCCACTTTTCCCACCACCTACACAGATGTGGCAAGCAGAAATTCACAGGGAGCAATTCCCCTCTGCTACGTATGGAGGAGCAGAAATGTGGTTTCAAACAAGCAAAACCAAAACAACAACAAAAATATCAGGTAGACTTCCATGAAGGAGGTGGAATATATCTCTTAAAAGTATGTAAGTGGTTTGAAAGACAAAGGCCCCAGGAGGTCAATGGTATTCAGATTAAAAATCCCTGATGCTTATGAAAACATTGCATACAAATTCCACTCTGGAAAAATCTGCATTTTCTTCTTCTTCTTTTTTTTTTTTCTTTAACAAGTAGAGGAGTCAGTTTTCTGGTGTGCAGAGGGGAGAGAAGCTGTACTATGCTGTCATTGAGCTGACAAGAGCTGCTTGGAAAATGGACAATTTCCTTGGGAGACTCCTGCCTTTTGATACGTTGTTGGATTTTTTTTAAACTTCAGTGTGAAGGAGAACCATGATCCCACAAGGCTCTTATGACCTAAAAATTTAAAAGCAATAATAATTTGAAATCATTGATATCTTCTGTTCCTGTGGTGCTGAAGCACTAAGATACTGTGGGAAATATTTAGCATTGTACGATAATACATAAAATAAACAGCACCAAATGTTTTATGTAATATGGAATGCACTCTAAACATGTAACAATACAGTGCATTCCAAACATATATCAATACAATACACAATATGTAAAAATGTCAAAGCAAATTAATTGAAACAACACAAAAATAGTGTGTTTATTTCCTCAAAATTAAACATTTAAATATGACTGAAATGAAGAGAGAAAATCAAAATGATTTGTTTTGACACTTTAAACATGAAAAAGTTTGTCAAAATTGACATGTTCCCATGCGATGTTTCGATTCTGAGGGAACTGTGTTTTTCTGCGAAAACTGTTCTGTCAAAATTTTTTGACCAGCTCTACTTACAGTCTATCTAAACAGACAAGCATCACAGCCAAGACTCTCAAATGCTCCAGGTGGTCAGGAGATGGATTAAGCACAGAGCAGAACAGTCTCAGAGAAGGAAATAAATAAAGCTCACAGCTAGAGGTGGCCTCAAACGTGGGTACCAAAGGGCTGCAACGTTTGAGATGCTCAGACCTGAGTGATGTTGAACTTTAATCCCAGAAAGGACTTGATTCCTTCAGATTCTAATGTTTTTTAGCATATCTGTGTTGCAGAACTGGTGCACTGATGGGAGAGGGTGTTTGTGATGCCAGTGCAGATCCCCAGTATCCTCTGGGATTTTCCATTTCTGGCTTCGGTTGGAGTTCAGCTGGTACCAGCCTTCTGTGCTTGACAGATTAATACTGGTAAGGATGAGATGGCTTTATTTTCCACACATCCTTCTGGCCCAGTGGAAATCCCAGGTTTAGGGCTTGGGGAATAGGTAGAAATGCAGTGCTGCAGGTGGATTGGCTCTGGGATTCAGGCCTGAGAACAGCTTTGGGTAGGCGTTCTCCCACCTTCATGGTACACAGATTTTAAATCTTCTCATTATATAAATGCAGTTCCAGGTTAATGTGAGTTTCTAATTTATTATGTTGTTCCAAATTAAGAGTTAAAATGGCATTTGATTATCTTTTTGCAGTGAGATCCAACCCAAGGCTCATTGACTTCAATAGACCTTCCAGGAGAACCTGCAATGGCAGAGTCTGCGCTTCAGATTTCTGACTTCTGCTGCAGAAGCTGCCCATGAAATGCTGTGATTTGGGGCTAATACTCATTATAGCTCTCATTCCTAACCTGAATTGAAGTGCAGTGCATCTAACTTCTCCTCTGGGGGGTAGCAGGGCTGCAGAAGGGGCAGACCCTGGGTGTTTTCAGCCTCAGAGCAGTGTCCTGCATACCTAAAGCAGTGATCTGTGTAACTCCTGTGCTCACCCTGGCCCTACCTGCAGCTCTGTTTCTCCACAGGAGCCTGAGCCACACCATCCTCAGGAGATCCCACCCTGTTCCCAGAGTGCCCTGGCAGGGGTGTGAGACAGTGGTTGCAGGAGCCAGGGCCACTAAATGCACAGAGAGTTTTATGGCCACAACAAATTCCTGATCCACTCAGTGGGATAAGGAAGGTGGAGCTGCCCAAGGTTGGAATTCGCAGCTGCCAGATCAGAGTCCCTTTTCTCTCCCCTCTTCAGCTGTCCCTGCTTCTCTTGGCTCCATCCAACTGAGTGGTGGCAAAATGTGGTGCCCAGAGGAAGCTCCAGTGGTGCTTTTCATCCTGGCAGGCAGGGCTGGCATTATCCAAGGAGCAGGAGCTGTACCAGGAGTATGGCTTGTGGATTTTAACCCCTTCTGCTCCTCCAGTAAGAGTGGAGGAACACAATAACCCAGTCGAAGGCTAAGCTCCTTTTTGAGGGACAAGACAAATGGGAAGATAAACCATTTGCAAGGATCATTAGGTAACCTCAATTTCTTTTACTGAAAGAAGCAGTAGTAGTTTGCATTTCCCAAGCCCTGTGGAGTGGGATCACTCCATGTGGCTTCGGTGACAAAGTCTTTTCCCAGGAACGGACTTCAGAACAGAAATATTGCACAGACTGTCAGGTGTGGGGTAAGAGTTGACTTTCTTGGATTGAATATTACATTATTGCTCTCCACAGGAGTTTTGGCATCAATTATTTTCTTTCAGCCTCTCTGCTCACAGGTGTCAATTGTTGCAATGGGATATGTTAGAAAGGCAAGACTGGCACCAGGATGGAGCAGCAGTGAAAGCAAAAGCCAGGATTTCTGGACTCTGTCACAGGCCTCGTTAGACTGAGCATTCAGATTACTCTTTCCTAAATTTATAGTAAAAAATGCAGGGAATTGCATGATTTTTGTTCAGTTTATTGTGTCTGGTTTGCAGGTGTTTCTTTTTCCAAACTGCAAGAACAGTATTAAATGAATTTGGATATTTCCTCTTGTGCATAAATTACAAAATCTATTTCAGCTCAGTCAAAACACAGCTTAAGAAAACACTTCATTTTGATTTTGAATGTATGTTACTCAACATGTAATGAAAAACAAAACACAATCTTGAACCAGTCCTTTCCAAACAGAACACTCAACACATTCTGTTTCAAAGAAAAGCTGACTATATCAAAATGCCTTTTTTCCCCCCGCTTAAATCAACAAATTTCTACAAAGTGTTTTGCCTCTGATGAATTGTCATTTTCATGACATGAAATGAGCAATCCAAAATAATTCTAAGCAGCTCTGTGGCAAGTCCCAGCTAATTCTGGAATAGTAGCATGAAGGTGCGTAGGAAGGGTACTGCAAGGAGACATAGCACTGAGCTGACACGTAAGAAATTTGGGTTGAATTCCTGAAGCAGTTATAAAATGATCTGGGACAAGCCATTAATCTACCCTGTGTTTCAATTCCCATCCTGCAGAATGGAAAAGAGCAGCGTTTCCCCATCTCCTAAAGCTACTGCAAGGATAAAAATCTACTAACACTTGTAAGATTACTGGACTTAGATATGAGGTATGTAAATACTAAGGAAAACAGAAGATAGAGCTGCATTTTTGTGTAACTTAGAAATTATGGGGAAGTGGACTAGCTAGGACAATAACAATAGCAGGAATAATTTCAAGTTCAGGGCAGTGGTTAATAGAAATCACTGCTCTATACCCACTGTATTTTTTTTTAATAAGCAGCTCAGAAAAGTGCAATTTATCATTATTATTATTATCATCTATATTCATTCTATCTCTGCCATTTCATAAATGAGAGGAGTTCCTCACAAACATCTACAAAAGCGAGCTCATTATCCAGTCTCACTATTTTTAACTCTCATTTGTGACAATAGCTATCAAAGTCTTGCCAACAGTTGGGCTGCTGGTGTGCTGACACCGCTGCTCCACAGCCCACTGAGCGGGATTAGCTCACTGTTCCCTTGCGTTCCCCCATCTGTCCCCGGCCATCTGCTCTCCTTGCTCTCCTAAATAGATTGTGCGCTTTTTGGGGCATGGACCACCTTGCTGGTTGCTGTCTGTGCAGCACCCACTGTTCCAGTCTTGGATTCAGCAGGACTGGCTTCAGAATCACAGAATCGTGAAATGTCTTGAGTGGGAAGGGACCCACAAGGACCAGAATCCAGCTCCTGGCCCTGCCAAGGACACCTCAACAATCCCACACCATGCATCTCTGAGAGCATCCAAACATTTCTGGAGCTCTGTCAGTCTTGGGGCTGTGCCCATTCCCTGAGGAGCCTGTTCAGTGCCCAACATCCTCTGGGGAAGAACTTTTTCCTGATATCCAACCTAAACCCCCTGGCACAACTCCAGCTGTTCCCTTGGATCCCATTGCTGGTCACCAGAGAGAAGAGATCAGTGCCTCCCCTTCCCCCTCCCCTTGTGAGGAACCTGAATACCACAAGTTCTCTTGAGTCCCCCCTTCTCCAGGCTGGACAAACCTCGGCAGCTCCTCCTATGGCTTCTCCTCTAGACCCTTCACCATCTTCATAAGCCTGTGACAGTTCACCATAAACCTGTGTGCATGAGCAGAAGTTCCTTTTAATTAATTTCCCAACCTATGGAGTGCTCTGAGAAGGTTTCCAGGCAGAGCCCTGACCCAAGTGCCTGAGGAGCCTGGAATTCAAAGCAGTGACTTTGGCACCTTGGCCAGTAGATTTATGACCAGGACTTTTGGGGTTTGACTCCCTCTGTCCAGCACCACCTGATTTTGTGACTTGGTGGAGGCACCTGCTACTCATGTTTGGTTTGAAGCTGCCTGTCATCCTCCTCCTCATCATACTAGGATTTTATAATTAGCTGAAGCGCAGGGACAAACGAGCTGAGAACAGGTACACAGCTTTTACCACAGTGATTCTCTCCTCCTTAAAGGTAGGGAGTAATTGGAGTTTCTGCACAAAACCTGCTCCCTTTAGGCTGCTGGTTGAATTCCATTAATAAAAACGATTTGTGGGATGATTTTGGTTCACTGAATATTCTGACAAGTTGTAAGCAAACTGTTGACAAACTGAAAAGAAGAAAAAAATCTTTTCTCCTACAAGTCATTTGGGGTCAAAAGTGAAATTTTTATCACTGTTCCATCTTAAGGGGATGGAAAGACAAATCAAAAGAAGAAAAGGCTCCAGTAGTTTCAAATAGAGATTTGGAAACATTTCCCCTTGGAGCTTTCACAACCCAAACACTGACATCTCCAAATCATTTTTTTTTTCTGCATGAACAATTTGGCAAAAGTGAAGTGAATTTGTGGACTCTGATGGTGTTATTAAAGAAGTATTTCTCATCTTATCTCTGGGCCTTTCCTCACCCAAAAATATTTCGGCTGATGAATATCCCATAGGTCTAACCACTCATGCATATTTAATACTGGAGTGGTTAAAGAGTAATGCAAATTTAGAAACTGATCAGAACAGAATTACAGAGATTTGGGGAAGGATTAGCCAATCACTGCCTGAAATAGTGAAATCCCACTTCCATAAAGAAATAGCTTTACAACCATTTGGGATTTTACAATGTTGTATGCCACAATCACCCAGAGAGTCAGAGCCACTGCTGAGTTGCAGCTCCAGCCCTGACTCAGTCAGATATCAGTGTCTCCAGTCTGAGCTCTAAAGACATCTAGGTCAGAAGTGCCCAAATTCTGTTTTCCCAGAGCTCAGGTTTATCCACAGCAGTTCATATGACTTAAACTCTGACAGATTGGCTTCCCTTTCCATCCACATTCCCTGAATTCCTCTGGCCCTGACAGACGAAAGGTGTCCCCAGCTTGGCTGGGTTGCTGGGCAGGGTTTCCAAAGGACAATCAGGGCTGCTCCTGGGTATTGTTTTTCCAATACTTTCAGGGGCCATCTCTCAGTTAGGAGCAGGACAGAAATGTTACTGCTCCACAAGTTAGATTAAATCCTAAAGGTGTGGGGCAGTAATTACCTGTCCAGGAATCTGAGTGCACCAACTCAAAGCAGGGATAGCTAAATAAAATCTAGAGTAGCACATTCTATACTTAAAATTAAGGGTACACTTAAGCTGTTTGCTGAAATGAGGTCAGACGTTCGTCACTTTACAGGGTCGAGCTCTGAACTAACATAAGCTGTTTCATCTCTCCCCTGGCACTTGAGCCTCTTACTAATTTATCAGCATCCTAAAGCAGTGTGTGAAGTTCCTGAAGAGCAGAAGTGTTTCAGATACAAATAGTAATTGTTATCCTCTTCCCTCTGGTAAATGGTAGCAGGCAGAAACCTCTCTCAACCTGCCAAAGTCCAAATGTAGGACACAAGGAAGAATTATTGGTGCATGAAGCTTAAAGAGATAGGGGACTTACTACTGCAAATAATGTGTTCAGTAATTTCTCTTTCCTGAGTCTGCATTTCTGATGGAAATAGTTCACAACAATGAGCATGGGAAAACAGAAGGGATGTGTGAGAGATCAATTTGGATCTAATAGAAGGGATAAATTAAAGATACAGGGGTTAGAGGAAAGGTAGAAAATCCCAGGAGGCAGAGGAGTGTTCACAACAAGCGATGGAGAGTCAGAGCACCTGCATCCTGTCTGCCTGTTTAAAGCAGAGATCTGGGGCTGCACAGCCTCCCTTGGATGAAACAGACCTTGCAATATAATTTTGTTCAAAATCTGTCTCTCTGAGCTCTCCCACTTTATAAAAATTACCTTTTAAGTGGCTAAGTAGACATCCAGCTCTATTCTTTTCTTCTTATTTCAAGAAACAATGGGAGTAACTGCACTTGCCTGCCTTACTAGAGTGCTGAGAGCTTTAATTAATGTCTCTAATTCAATTTGAACTCCTTGGATAAAAGGCACTGCCTTGTGACAGCAAAGGTATTGCCAAAAATAGAATATAATTAACACACAGATATCAATCACAAAGAAATTAAGTGTACATTCAAATACAACTTGCACTTTACAGTAAATGCTTGCCTATTTTTTCTCCAAGAATCCTGAAGACTCATAAGATAAGGAACATTTAATGTTCCAGGCAGAATTTGTCTTAGAAAAAGGGCATCTAAAGCCACCTAACAAACTCCAAGGGGCTTTAAGAGGGATCTCCCTGTGCACTGGGGGATGTGACTCCATGCTGGATGGTGCTGGAAAATTACTGTTCTATGACTCAAGAGTCAGCACATTCAACATTTTCTTCTCCCACTGCTTGGTTGCTGTGAACTGGAGCCATGTCCTGGCTCACCCACAGATCATGTTTATTAACAGATGTGATGATTGCATGATCATGTTTGTTGACATGAGCCAGAAGGACTCGGCTCACTCACTGCTCTGTCGTGCTTCTCAGTGGAAATGGGCTTTATTGCTGGATGTTGTTAATTGCTGCATTGCAAAGCTTGCTGAGTTATCATTCACTGTTTATAGGACAGAAAACATCACTGGAGTCACGTGGGCAGCAGGTTTGTGTTTCAGGAAGTGCTACAGTCCAATTCTGGCCTCTCCAACAAGTTCATGACATAAATACTCACACAAATACCATTGTGACTCCATGTTGATAATTGGAAAGTGGGGCCAAGACCCCACAGGTAAGAGCACGGCCAAAGGTCATAAGGGGTGTTTGGGGCAGAGTTGAGCAGAACACTGCATTCTTGGATCAAAACTCAGAGTCTGACTCCCCCAAGTCTACCCTTTAGTCCACAGATTGCTTCTGTGCCATATTTAGCTTTTAGTTAGCCTTGGGTCTCCCACCTAAGGGCTCTATACTTGGAGACATCCCCTCTCTGCTTCTTCCCCGGTTCCTTTTGCCAAATCCACAAAACATATTTGACATCACTGGAACCCCATAAAGGCACCTAAAAAATTAATTTCAGATTCAAGCTTGTTAGGAGGTAGATTGAATGCACCTCACAGTATTGTCTTAGACACAAGACAAACCTACTTTAGAAAGCTTTATAGCTTCCATGGGGACCAGCCCTGTGGAATGGATTAATCTTTAATGTGAAACAACATCTCTACAGCAGCTACAGGGGGGAAAAAGATACTACTAAAAAATTAAAGCTGATGGTGTGATAGTAGTCTGGACCCAGTTGTGCTCCACCATCCTCCATTGCCTCAGGCACCATTCCCTGCTCTCAGAACTGATCCAGACAGCTTCCATGCTTCTCCCCATATCTTACCTCTTGGATGAGAACATCACAGCCCCAATCACCCTGACTCCAACTGTGCTCCAATGGAAAGGAAGAGAGGATGAAGAGTTGTTTGTGGGGAATTAGGGACTGTGTCCTCTCTTTCACAAGCTGATATTTCCCCAGTGTATGATATTCACGTGTAGGAGGACACACTGGGATTTCTCTGAGGCCCATTTTATTTGGCTCTTCTCATATTTCAGTTCTCACTTGCTTCATGCTGGGAACTGGAGGGGCACTGTCCCCCACTTGGGTACATAAGATCTCCCTTCTCTCTGCAATAGAAATCCAACAGACAGTGAAATATTTAAGGGAAAACTGATCCAGGCTGGGAGATGAGAGGAGTAGCTATGGGTGAGTTTAATGAACAGACAGCCAAGGGAGCTGGGACAACATGTACAGAGCAGCTGATTGTTACCTGCACACCCAGCTCATGGCAAATATGCAGAGTTTGCAGCTGCTCACCCTGATGGGACAAGAGCAACCAGGCAGGGAAGGAACCTGGGTGGAGAAGCAGTAGAAATACACTTCTGAACTGGAATTTGGAGATGCTGAGGGTGGGATCACCTTGGGCTCATGAGTGAGTGGAAGCAGGGATGTTCTGTGGCCCACTTGGAATGTGCTCTGTTGCCCTCAGTTTGAAGCTAGAAACTACCCTGTTTTTTAATGTAAAGTAGAACCAGTCCTCATGTGATGTGAGGGACTAAGCACTGAGAACTGCCCTGTTTAGGGATGAAATAGGAGTCAGTGGTGAAGGCTGATGTTAAAAACATGTCTCCAGAACGGGAACAACCTCCTCAGTTGGGAGCTGCAGGTACCATCAAGTTTAATAACAGTAATATTCAATCTACAATTAGAAAGAAGTTTATATGGGACCAAGAGAAAAACCAAACATTGGCTGACTTTCCCATACTTGATTTTTTTTTCCCTTTTTTTTTCTGTAACGCAACAGCTGAGTGTCATCTTTAACCAGACATACACAACTCGGTTCTGGCAAGTGCTTCTGAGCTTATTGCAGTTCCTCGAACACGTGCTGTGCACACGTGCAGGCTCCCACATGCTCTGGCACACACAGAGGGCTCCTGTGCTCCCCGGCACACCCAGGACTCCAATCCACCACCACAGCAGCCTCACGTGCTCATTGCCATGGGGTGCAGCTCTGCCAAACTCCAGGGAAAGCTCCTGCAGCAGAGGAGATGGCCATGCTGACCATCAACACTGATGGCCTCTGGTCTGTGCTCTGCTGCTCACACCAGCCAGGGTTCACACACAGTGCTGTGAATGCGAGTGGCACCTCTAGCACACCTCTCCTATACTCTTAGCAAAACCTTTTCTTTCGGGAAATTACAAAATCTCACTGTGGCAAAGCGTTGAGTAGCCTAATTTCTCCTGCTTTAAAAAGTATCTGCAGTCTCACTGCACTGTATTTTACAGAAACAGGTGGGTGTCACCTGTCCTGAGGACAACTTGTGCTCCCAGAGTTGGGGAAGATCACTGCTGGCCCAGCTATGCCCACCGTGTTGGCATATCCTCCACAAAACCCATAAGGCAGAAGGAGGAACCAGTTATAAGGGAGGAGAGGACTTTTTCCAAGCAGCTCCCAGGCGAGGAGTGCAACCCAATGGGCTGAGCTGCTGCAGCAGCCACACAGTGCTTTGGAAGCAGGAGGGGATCATGCTGGGTAAAGGGTGACAGCTGAGCAAGGCCCTCACCTGCAAGAGCACATGGCTTTGCCCGGAGAGGGGCACGGTGCCAGCAGCCCGACTGTGGAGGCGGATGAGCTGCTGGCTGAGACGCTGGAAATGGGAGTCAGGAGACCAGGGCTCTCTTCCAGCTGTATCCGTGGCTTGCTGTGTAACCTTTGGCAAGGCACCTTACCCCCTGATTCCCTTCCCACTCACCATATGTCTTGTCAGATGTGTGGGAGAGGAGCTAGCTTGGCACAGGGCTGTCTGGAGCCTGGCTTTGCTGGGGGTGCAGCAGGACAGCAACTCTTCCACCATGGCAGTGAGAGCGTGCCCTGCTTCGGGTGCTGGGAAGGATCCCCTGAAGCTCCCTAGGAAATCTCCCTTGCTGAATATGCACGTTCAGCATGTCGTTCTGCAGAGAGCCTTGATCTTGGGAAGAGCCTCAAGGTCCCACCATAACTGAAATAGCAACAGACCCCATCCCCTGCACCACACATACCTCCCCAACACCCCAGCAGGAGAGCAGGGTGAGGACATTTTTATCTGTCAGACTCTGGCAGGATTTCATAGTTGTGTGTGTCTGTGTGTGTGTGCCTGCATGTCTGTGTGTGCTTGTCGCTGGAGCCTGGGTAATTATTTTGTTTTATTTCTTTTTTTGGCAGCACTTGAAAGTAAGAGCTGGGTCTTTATAGATTGCTCAGGTTGCACAGAGTGGATTACAGATCATCAGAGAGACATGAAAGCAGAAGACACGTTTCTCTGGCACAGCATTAAAGGGACAATAAAGGGGTAATTGTAGCCTAGGGTGCAGCCACCTCCTGCACCCGGCCTTCACTTGCCTTTGCAGCACTGTGGAGAACTTCACGAGGGAAATGATGGAGAAGCTGGGGTGAGGATGTCTCAGGTCAGGACCTGGTTATTTCAAAGGTGATATATGCTCAGGAGGTTAAAGGCACCACTTAAACACATGAATAAAACACTGCCAAATACTCTAAGCTGTAACACAGGCAAACCAAAGTCTTTTAAAACTTGATTTTTCATATCTGTTTTCACCCTGAGAGACAGTTGTCAAAGGATCAGAGCAATTCCCATTTTTAATCTCTCTTTTTCTCTCTCTCCTCCCTCCCATTTCTCTTTCTCCTTTCTCCTATCCCCTCTCTCTTTCAACAGGACTCCACAGAATGGAGCAAGAATGAGAGGAAAAAGGCAGACAGAAAAGCATGAACTGGAGGCTTGTTGAGTTCCTCTACCTCCTGTTTATATGGGACCATATATTCATACAGCCCTCCCACCAGGACCCAGCTGCTACCAACCAACATGTCTCCAAGGAGTTTGATTGGCTTATTTCAGACAGGGGGCCTTTCCACCACTCACGGAGCTACTTATCCTTTGTGGAAAGACATCGTCAAGGATTTACAACCAGATATAAAATATACAGGTATGTCGGGTTCCTGTGGCTCGGATGAGTTTTTAGGTGGTGGGAACTCTGCCAGTTCCCATGGGCTCCAGGCTGGGAGTCAATGGGAGATGCACAGTTGTCCCTGTTCCACCTGGAAATGCTCCTTTGGTTCCCCATGGCCCTCAGCTGCCAGGGCAGATTGCTTCGAAGGCTTGGGTGGAGTGCTCTGGTAGTGGGATGAAGGCACTGCAGTGCCATGGCAATGTGCAAAGCACAGAGTGAGATGAAAAGGCACTGGGAGGGGGTAGGTGCTCTTCATTCACGGTGACAGACAGCTCACTGGCAGGTTCCCAAGCAGCTTTTTCAAATCAATGGAGCTCTGGACAGCCCAAGCCTCTGTACCAAACTCATACATGTGAACTGCCAGTAGCTTCAGGTTCACATAGAGACGTCACCAGGCACATCAGTGTGATAGTTCTCATGCTGCTGTGTAGGAGCCTTGGCTATGTGCTGCCTACCTCAGACCTCTGAGGATTTATCTCCATGTATAAGTTGGACTTGCCCCCAGAACTGTGATTTTGGTTTAAAAAACTACAGAGAATTAAAAAATCCTACAGACAATAGGCAGAATTTGGATTTTATTTTGTATTCTAGGTTTTTAAGCCTTAGTTGTTGCTTGCTTAAAACTCTTATTGCCAGCTTTGCTATCTAGAACCACACTTTTTCCTCTTCATTTTAATCAGAAAAGCTGGGGTGCTCACAGGAACATCCTGTTAAATCAGCAAGCACTTTAGAGTGAGGGGGAATAAGCCAGTAAGTGTCAGGAGATTTGTGCTAAAACCCAAAGAGACTGAAAAACTCTCCCAGGCATGTGTGCATTTACATAATTATATGGTCCTGTTGTGCTTCAGAAGGACACTTGCAAATGCAGCTATGCAGAGTGGTGGGCAGGGAAATGCTGGTGAGCAGCCCATGGCACTGTGAACATGGAGACATGGACATGGGGATGGGGGAGCAGGGAATCACAGGGAATCACCTGTGTGCAGGGTGTGTTGTCCCATGAGCATGGAGCCAGAAGCAGAGTAACAGAGACGTGTGAGGCATCAGATCTGTGTGGGGAAGAAAAATGAGTTGTCCTTGTCCTGCAGCCTCCAGGGAATGCAGCACCCCCTCCCCTTGCAGCAGTAAGGGCAGGTTAAAAATACTGTCCTGGCTTGTCCTCTCCAAAACAGCTCAGGGAGAAGACAGCCCCAAAAACTAGAAACTATGCTGCCTGGCTTGCAGCGGTGAGGTCTCACTGTCTGTGCAGAGAGAAGCAGAGAAAACGCCCTTTTCCAAAAGCTTTTTTTCCTGGCTGTGCTCTGCCCAGCTCCCCTCCTGCCTTGCCTGCCAACACACACAGTGACCCAGCCCGCAGATCCCTGCCCTGCTCCTCGCCCCTGGCACTGGCTCTGCCCTTTGCTAAAGATCTGTGCAGCCTGGGATGCCACCACGGAGTCTGCAGGGGCTGGGGGGAGAGAACCACACGATGGATGTGTTCAGACACATCTATGAACTGTCAGTGTGGGTCAGGCTGCAGATCCATCAAGCCTGGGATCCTGTCTCTAAGCATCACGGAAAAATGGGTCTGGAAGGACCTTGAGAGGTCATTTAATCTGTGCCTCTTCCCCAAGGCAGACTCAGACATACCTGTGTCACTTCTGACAGAAGGTTGTGGGGAACCTGGAGGGTTTCCTCTGACAGGATTCACACCCTGAGCAGGCAGCCTGTGCCATGGCTTTGCCTCCTCCACTTTTATAAAGGAACCAAAATCTTGTTTGCATGTGAAGCCTGTGATTTGTTGTTCTGTCTGACAGGGGGTAAAGAACAAATTCCTTTTCGGTTTGTAGGAAACCAGTATGATTTGAAATCTTACCTCAGTTCAGGATGAACTTTATGTGGAAAGGGATCTGTTTTCTCTGTTTGTGCTGAGTATTGCTGAACCATTTATGAAAGACACATGGAGCAGGTGGAGAGCACAGCACCCTCCTTCCAGCATGGGAGAAAACAGGCATCAGCATTCTGTGTGCATGGGAGGTGTCTGAGAGGGGTCTTGCTGATGGTGACCATGCTGGAGAAGTCACCATTCCCAAAAGAAACTGGACAAGGTCCAGTGGCAGTCGTTAGGGAGAGAGTTTAGAGAGGACTGCAAGGGCACCCCGGGCATCTCATGGCCAAACACCACACACTGAGCTGAAGGAGGGAGCTGACTGCTTGGGGAATGCCAACCATGGTGTGGTGGTTGGAGCTGCTGGGAGCTGAGCACTTTGGAAATACAAGTCTGGGACAAACCTGCTCCCACCGTGGTCAGCTGAGGAGGAGGGGAAAGCCTCATGTGCTTCAGCAGAGCACATAGAATGATCAGGTGGGAGTCTGGCTGGATGCTGAGGATTGTTTGTTTTTAATATCTGGCTCTGCTGGCAGAATTGTCACTTAAAAACTGAGCCCATGCATTTTTGAAGGGGTATCCGACTCAAGTCTGGCTATGGAGAATTGGTGGAACGACAGTCAATTCTCGCAGTTAAGAGCTAGACTGTGCATACACTCCCCCAGAACATTCCATTTTACTGAGCCCCACAGGGGTAAAATCTCATTTTGTGGGCTCCTTAAATTGACTTTGGGAATCTGTACAGCTGTTGGGATTTTGTCAACTCTTTCATTCCAGCACAGAAGCCTCTTTCCTACCAAAAGATGTCTCTCAATTGCTCTTTGCACTAGAGTAGCCCAAGGGAGGTACATATCCTGCATTAAGGACATCACTCCTTTCCTTAGAAAAGCAGCTGATATGGAGCATGGGAATTTTCTGTGCAATCTTCTCCTTCAATGCCCCTTTCCTCCCATACTTTTTTAGGTTGGCTGGTTTTTAGTTTGTTGCTCTGTCAGGCAGTTCCTTGGGGCACTTGTGATTTTGTTGAGTGAGGTTTGGCCTGACTTCTGCTCTTCTCCCATGGCTGATGGCATCAGATCTCAAACCAGCCAGAGTGACCAAGGGCTTGGAGAGGATGTGAAATCAGGCCAGAGAATTTCACCCATCCATAATTGAAACACTGTTGGCTGTTTAGTGGTGATTTCCCAGTGTCCTGCTGTGTGGAACATGGACACAGCACATTGGGACCATATAATTTACACTGCAAAACCACCAAGGCAAAGCCACTGGTGGTGCTAAGAGCAGAATAAGGCAAAATGCAGCATTTTCTCCTTTTTACAGGTGATGCTAAAAAGGAAGCAACATAAAATCATTGAGGAGTCCTCCTTCCATCACTACTGAAGTCCAAAGGTCTGTCAGCAGCAAGCACAGAGCCTGTTGCAGTGAGCAGGTCTATTTTATATTCTGCATAAGCAGAATTGCTGTAGAATCTCAGAAGGCTTCATAGGAAGCTTGGATCCAGGTCTACCATCCTGGCATGGAAAGACACTTCACTGTTATAACCTCCAAAGTCTTGTTCCCTCCTTCCATGCATTTCATTTCAGTGGATTTTAGGTCTCTTTCTTGTAAAACTTGGATCACTGACTCTCCTGGTACCCTCAGTCAAGGCTCACACCTTGCATGTGGCATTAAGAGGAAGGCAGGCAAGTGGGGGAGATGTTTTATATTAAATCCTGAACAGTAGGAGTGGATACAATTGCACTAGGGAAGCACATTAATCAGCATCGATTCATACTAATGAGGGTGGTTTAGGGGGGCCTCTGGCAGGAAAATGCTGCTTTGATCATTATCTGTGCACACTGATGCTAATGCAGATAGGAAGGCAGATGCTGAGACTGCTTTGTGGGATGTCTGAATATTCATTGTCACCATCCTTGTTGTTCCTAGTCCCGAGAGCCTTGGGTACAAGGTGCTGCAGGGAGGCTGGAAAACAGATGAAACTCAGCTTGGCTTTGGGACTGGGGTTCTGCTCAGACCAGAAAACATCCCTGTTACCACTGAACAGTTAACAGCTTCAGCCCACTGCTTTGAACTATGTTGTCATGTTGTCCTTTTTTTTTCTTCTCTCAGAAGTTGATTATTTAGCTATAAGGCAAAGCAAAAAGTGGGCTGAGCACTGGAATACTCCATGCAAATAGCCAGGCAGAGGCACTGACACAGGAATTTCCCTGATGATGCTGCTCAGTTGAAGCAAGTTCTAGAAAAAACAAATCCTTGCTAGAAAAAAAAAATTAAAATTATTTTATAGAAAAAAAAGGAGGCTTTGTTGTTCAGTGTCAGAGGTGGGAGGCAAAGAAGGACAAGGTGAGATGGGCTCATCCAGCTGAGCAGAGAGGGTGCCACTGCCAGTTCAGTGGAAAACAGGAACAGGACACAGTGTCTTGGAAAGAGGAGCCCACAGGCAGAAGGGCAGAGAGGTGACACAGGCAGGATCCGGATTTTTGCCTCAGGCTCATGGTGTGGCTGTGGGTGAGCTCATTTCTGTGTGCTTCAGTTCCCTCCCCACCCCCTGAGAAGGGGAGATGAGGAGATGACAGCAGTTGCCTGCTCTGCATTGCTGGGCAGACTTAATTAAAAGCTGCAAGACGTTTGGACATAAGGGACAACAGCAATATAAAATGGATGATCACACGGGGCTGCAAGTGGAATGTGCATGTGCAAGAAGAAATGCGTATTTTCTATGCGTGGGAGTTTAATTCCATTTTCTGAAATGACAGTGGGGACGGGGAAATCTAGCTCTCTGTGTAAGAGAGCAGGGAAACCCTGGGGTATATAAAGGAGATCTGCTCGCCTTGCAACTTCTCCTGCAGTGGGACCAGTTAGAGGCTGCCTAATTTCATGAATCCTGCAAATAGAGAATCCTTCTGAGACCTCTGTCAGGTCTGCTTAAAATACACCAGCAGATTCAAAACTTAGTGTGGGAGGTGACACCACAGCAGCCAGTTCTGCCCCATCCCTCCTTCTGCAGAGTGACAGGACAGATGTATGACAATTGCTTACTTACACTTGGTACAGCAAGATCCTGGATAAATAAAAAGGAAAAGGAGCTCCTGAGAAGGAAGGATTAAGGTCACTGGCTGCACATACTGGACAGAAATTAGTTGGGATGCTGCCTGGGGAAAAAAAGCTGATTTTATTTTTCTCCCAAAATGTTGTTTCATCAGGTGAACAGTGCAGGTCTAGCACAAGTCAGTGGAGAGGTGAGAGGTACCTCCATCCATGGTGGATTTCAAGGCTTGTCTGGACAAAGCCTCAGCTGATGTGCTCAAGAGCTGGTCCTGCTTCCAATGGGAGGTTGGATTAGGGACCCCCAGGGTCCCATCTAACCAACATTTCTGTTATTTCCCTGTTTCTCCAATTCAGAGTGGACACTAAACTGTGTGCTCATAAAGGGATTTGCACTGGTGAATGCATTCAGCCACACTAGAGATTTTTATTTAGTCCTAGAAAACCCACAAATCTGAGCAGCTACGTTCTCCCTAAATGTGTCCCACAAATCTGAGCAGCTACCTGCTCCCTAAATGTGTCACTCCCTCAGTGAAGAGGAAGAGAAGGATTCTGAAGCCAGCATCTTTGCTGTGCAAGTACCACAGGCTACAACAGACTTAGAAATGCATATGCTGTTCTACTGCTTGAGTTTTCCCTTAGAGGAAAAAAAAATAAAGAAATGAGAAAAAAGATTGGTCTCACAAAACTGTCTCACAAAACTTTCAGAGTTTTATAGCACCACAAATTAAAAACATTGAGCCAGATTCTCTGTGACTTAAATATGTGAAACTGTTGACTTCAAGGAAAATTCACCAGTTCATTGGCTGGAGAATGTGTTCCAGCACATCCAGCACTGCCCAGTGCCCAGGCTGCACACACAGGACCAGGGTTTGTACAGCTGCCTGCCCCTGCTGGGGGGACAACGAGCTTTTATTATTTCTGAGCAAAAGCAAAATGTGACTCTTATATCAGGCACTGGGTTTGGCCAAGATGGTCAGTGATTGTGAGGGTTTTATGGGTAGTTTCATATCAGAATCACAGATCACAGAATTGTTCTGGCTGGAAAAGATTTCCAAGATCTACTCCAACCTGTGCCTGATCCCCACCTTGTCACTCAGCCCAGAGCTCTGGGTGCCAGATCCAGCCCTGCCTTGGACACCTCCAGGGATGGGGACTCCACCACCTCCCTGGGCAGCCCGTGCCAATGCCTGACCACCCTTTCCATGAAAAAATTCTTGTTGATGTCCAGCCTGAGCCTCCCCTGGCACAGCTTGAGATCATTTCCTCTTGTCACTCGTTCCTTGTCACTCCTGTCAGGCAGTTGTAGAGAGCAAGAAGGTCCCCCCAGCCTCCTTTCCTCCAGGCTAAAGTTTACTCCAACCTACAGAAGTTTGACCTTTCCTGACTGGAACTTCTATGCAGATTTCATGCAAATGTGTGATTTCCAGAACTGAGGAACTGGTCTGGCAGAAAAAACAGTCTGGCAGGTAAAAAAAGGAAAAGGAAAAAAAAAAAAAAGTTTTTACCTAGATCACTTTCTGGTCTCATTCATTCTGTGGTCAGGGGATAGCAAAGGGACAGGATTGTGTGGGTGGAGGCAGGAGAGTGACAAAGGGGACTGGTGACACTGCTCTTTCCAGCAGCAATGTGCACAAAGTTCTTTTAAAGTGGCTGTGAAGTTGTTTTGGTTGTGCTAAGTTCTGGCAGAGACAAAATCTATTAGAGCTGCTTCCATCATCTTTTCAGGCCATTCTTCTCCCATGTCTCTATTCCTCATTGACTTTTTTTGCTGTCTCTCTATTGCATTGAATTTAATCTACTGGTCACTAGAGCAGTACAAATAATTGATTTTGTGGTTCACTGGTTGTACAGAACAAAAATAACATTAAAAATGGGTTGATATGAAATGGATGTTTGTTCAATTTTTCAGTAAAATGAAAAAAATTAAAACATTTCATTTCAGGCTCAGTGAAAGTTCTAAGCCTTGCTGTTTATTTTCATTTTATTAATCCAGTGATTTTTTTTTTTTCAATTTTTAAGGTGCAAAAGTTCATCTCAAGACATGAAGTCAAGTAGTGCCACTTCAAAAATGTCAAAAGAGAAACAGTTTGATTTTCAGTGTATTGTGTTTAGCTGTTTGTTCTTCAATTTGAATTTGCAAGGAGTTTTTATATCCCTGAGTTAGGGAAGGACAGAAAAAACAAACAAAAAAAATGACTGTCCTTGTTGTTCACTCTGTGACTTTGAAATCTTGAAATTCCCTAGGGTCCATTTTTGATTTTCCCTGGGTTCAGCATCTTAGGATAAAGAAAAAAAAACAAAAAACAATAATAATTTCCCCAGCATGGCTGGGCAAAGGAGTGAGAGCAAGATGAGCAGCTGGAATGCAGCTCTGCCTGGGAAGGCTGGTGGTGCTTCCCAAAACCACCAGCTGTGGTGCTGTGACTGTGACAAACTGTGCCATGGCTGCACTCACAGATCCTCTCTCTCACACACACTCTGGCAAGTTTTCAGTCCTGTTCCACTTGTTTGGATGCCTAAAGGATCCAAGAAGGCATTGTGAACATTTTTCTCAAACAGCATTAAGGTGATGCTTAGCTCTGGTATGAATTGATAGGCACTGTTAGACCTTTTAATCTTTGCTTGGGCTTTTTTAGTTGTGCTGAAGTTCTGCTGACAAGGTTTTCTTATTAGGGTTTTATGCTCTCTGTTTAAAGGGAGCATCAACTTTTTGTTTTCCAGTCAGAGGCAAGGCTTTTTTAGGAGAGACAACACAGCAACTGAAGGACAGAGGGAGCTGAGATGAAAGGAGGTTCTTTTCTCGGTGTGGAATGAACAATGGGAATCCATACAGGCAAAAATACAGAATCTCCCTGGTTTATATTATGCCTGTAAATGAGCAATGTACATTGGTTTGTAATCAGTAAATGCCGTGTAAATAAATGTGTGTAAACCAAAACCTGAAATCCATTTCCATAGTGCATGTAAATAATGAAGCCTTCTAGTGTTGTCTTCAATGTAAACGCTAATCTAAAAGTGACATTACTACACGTTTATGCAACTTTATGAAAGCCACAATTTACATTCCTGTCTCAGCATCTCTAAAAGCAGTTTGGCAAACAGAAGCCATTCAGTGATGGGCATAAACCAGACAATTCCATCGTGCAGCATCTCCTTCAGCCCCAGCCTTCATTCTTCATGCAGTGCAGGGACTGCTGTTGTTACATCCTCTGCATAATGCAACTCCCTGCATATGTGCAGCTTTCCATGGATTTGCATAAGCAGAATAAAGGCAGGAGTAGGGGCTGGCAGGGAATGGCTGGGGCTGAGCTGTGCAGAATTTCATCCTGGGGTGTTTGAGCAGGCACAGAGCTTGGCCCTGGTCAGGCTGGAGGAGCAGCTGCTCTGGCTGCCTTTGGATTCAGATGGTGACAGCTTGGGAACATCCCTGGCAGCTGCAGGGCTTGACAGAAGGACACACCTCTCCTTCCCTTTGATATTCTTGAGAACAGAGGACAAGAGGAAGGATAAGTGGCACCAGCCTTTGACATGCTTGGAGCTGCAGAGATGTGGGAGCAGAAAATCTGTCCAGGCTTGGGGAAGGGCAGCCCTGCATCCGGAGGTGGCAGTGCACACCCCGCCCTCAGGGACAGCGTGGAGGCAAAGCAGTTGATAAGTTTACATTCTGATAAGGCTCCTGTGGTTAGGGCATACCAGTTCCTCTGGAGAAAATCACTGCTGTGAGCTGTGTGCCTGGAAAGGCAGATCAGTGGCTGCCTGCTGATCCGGGGAAGCTCTTAGCTGGATTGGCCAAGTGCTAGCACAGATCTGCAGAATTGTGTCTTCCAGCACAAAAATTCACCTTCTCAATCCATAAAGAAATATTTTGATCCTCCTTCCAGTGAATCCCAGAAGCAGCACAGAAATATTTTAGTCACTGAACCTTTCCAAAGAGATCTGCATCCTGCTGGGCTTGGACAAGGATGTCCACATCCTGTCCCCTCTGAGACTTCTTGCATAGTGGGGGAGTGTTCCCCTCCTCATGTCAAGCACAGCCTGTGCCCAGCAGGGCTGCTCTCATCATGCTGTGACAGCAATGACTCTGCACGTTCCTCTCAGATTCCTCCAGAGCAGCAGACTATGGTCCAGTGGCTTGGGAATATATTTTAAAGGCTAACAAGGCAAAGAAAAGCTTTCATTCTCTTTCTTAAAAAAAATATTTTTAGCTTTTTTTTTTTTTTTCATGAGAAGACTATTAATTCTGTTTTCAAATCAGGCAGATGCTTATTTCAGCAGCATTAAAAATGAAAAGTCATCCTGTTAGATGGACAGAATAATTTTGTTCTGGCCCAAGTAGCACCGGGAAAAGGCGTTATAAGGGGTTTTTTTTTTTTTTTTATTTCTGGATCCCTCCAATATTTCCCTTAGGTTCCAGAAATTATATTTTTTTCCCTTTCTTTTTTGCTGATTGCCACCCACTAGGCTCTGTAAATGGAACAAAGTGTGTCCCACCAGGGCAGCTGGAGCCATCCAGGCAGCTTTCCTGGGCTAAGCTGCTAAAGGCAGGTACAGAACCCAAGGACACAAAGAAACCCTGAAATCAGCTTTGCCTGCAGCAGGGTTTGGGTCAGCCCTTTGTGCCAGGATCTCCTCTGCAGGCAGTGTGATATCAAATATTCCTGTGCAGAGCCAGCACTTTGTGCTGCTGCCCATGAGTGCCTGGAGAAGGAGCTGATGCAGCATCCAGGTGTCCTGGCACAGCCCTGCAGAGAGCCCTGGGCAGGTGAGACATTTCTGCTCCTAGGCACGGGGTTGGTGGAGGCAGCATTTGGCTGCTGGGGCTGTGCACCAGGGCTCTGTTTGCTGGTGGCCAAGCCTGGGAGCACTTGTGATCAGCGCCATTTCACACCTGCAGCTCTTCACCCTTCCACAACTGGCATGGTGACCATAAAGTATTTACAGGAAGCTGCCATGAGGTTTCCTTCACCATGGAATGACTTTTTTCTTGGTCAGATACATCCCATCAAGTTAAAAATATGGAGAGAGGGAGGAGAGGGGTAGGGATGGTGTTTCCACTCACCCAGCTTCTGCCTCCTCCTCCTCTTCCTCCTCCTCCTTCTTGTCCCTCCCTGCCAGACTCCTCGCAGCTGCCTGGCTCTGGAACCACTGTTCCAAGAAGACAGAGATCCTCCCCATTCCCACGCTCTGTGGCATGGGAAAGCCTCTGACCTGCTCCAGCACCTGCCTGAGAGGGAGCCTTGATGTCTGGCAGTGGCAGCTGCCAGCGGGGCCCCAGGGTGGGGCTTCCACAGGGATGGGATCCTCTAAAAGATCTGTGATGCTTCTAAATCAAAGTCCTGCTGACAACACAGAGTACTAAATGCCTGCCTGGGGATCTGCTCCTACAGCCATGTGATGACATCAGAATTTAAGCTTTAATTAAGAAATGAGTGCAGGCAGGGAGGAGTCTCTAGTCCTTACGGCTACAAAAGAAAGTTTGGAAACGTGACCTGAGTGCAACCAACATCTATTTTAATGTGCAGATGGCTCCCAACAGAGGGGTGAGCAGCTGGGAGAGGAAGCCATTCCATCAAATTCTCAATCAGGTCAAGCCAGCTTTTGCTTCTGTGCTACGACAGAATTAAATAGAATTGTGGAAGCCTAGAAAGGCTTGGGTTGGAAGGGACCTGAAAGATCATCTAGTCCAGACACCTTGCCATTGGTAGGAATGCCACCCATGAAATCAAATTGTTCAGGGCTGTCCTGCAGCCTTTCAGGGCCAGGTTTCACACTGACACAGCCCCTGCTCATGGACAAATGTCTGGAGGTGTGAGAGCTGCCTGACTGAACCTGCCAATGATGTGCAGCACTTTTTAGGCAGCAGCATGGAAATTGCTCTGGAGTTCCTTAGCAGAAGTTGAAGGGACTCCTTTAATGTACCCATCAACACTTGCAGGCCCCAAACCCCATGCTTTGCTTTCTCCTGACATCAATTTCAGCAAGGGTAGGGAACAACCAGGCATTTTAGAGGCCAGTTAAAGAAAACCCCCTGGATGCTCTCCATCTCCCAGGGATATACAAGGCTGGTGGAAGGAGAGCCCTGTTTGATGGCTTTGCTCTCACCAGGGTGTGGAGGCTCAAAAATGCCTGATACTGCAACAGCGTCTCATTGCCCAGAGTGGGTGTCATGGAAAAGCCACGGGAAGAGTTCCCCTGTAACTTACAGCTGGGACCAGTCTCTGGACTCTTGACTCAGTAAAGCATCCTGACACTGGAAGCCTGTCCTTTCTGCAATAAAAGTGCCTTTTTGCAAGCTGCAAACAGACTTTTCATGGTGACTGGCAGCTCTGCTGGAGCATGGGCTGGGTTTGAGCGCTGATTTGAGATCTGAACATCACAGAGCACTTGGGGCATTCAGGTTGGATGAGGATGCACTGACCAGTGAGGGACACTTCACCCCATGGAAACCTGCAGGTGTGGAAGAAGCTGGGTTATGTCAGGAGAGCAAAGGTGTTTTATTGCCTGTGCATCTCTGCAAAATTGTTTTCATTACCCATGCATCTCTGAAAGGTGTTTTCATAGCCCATGCACCCCTGCCCAGCCTCACTTTGCTCTCCCTCCCCTTTCTCTCATACTGGTTATTTCCTTTTCAGCAAAGGCAAACCTGACCATCGAATATTCAGCATTCAGTATTTCCAGCTCTTGAGCGAAAATCCCAGAAAGAACATTACTTTTAACTCCCCTCCAAATGTCTGCAGCTGTCCCTGGGGAATGCAGGTGCACAGCCAGGGTGAGGCTAATCAGAGAGCTTGGTACACAGGGAAAAGCATGTGTTGCAAGGTTAAGAGCAAGCAAGAAATATAGGAATAAGACAAAAAGTTTTTTAGCTTCATCTCTGATTACAGTGCAATGAATAGTCACACAGTCCTTGTTCTCCTTGTTTTCCTTCCTCTGTTTTCCTCCCATTCTCCCCCATTCATGTGCAGACTGTGAAAGTGTCAGATTCCCCTCTCCCACCCATAAAAGACTCCTCTCTATTTTTTGGGAGTATTTGATATTTGGAGTCTGTGCTGTACTGTTCAGCAGTAAGTGTTGCCAAGTCACATGATGAACTGTATCTCAAGACTATTTAATGTCTCTTCAAAGCCCACACTTTCAGAGTTCTGTGATTATGTAAATGTCTCAACTCAATTTTTAAAGTAAGTTTACGGCCCTCATAATTGCAGAGGAAAACTTGATAATACGACTCCTACATACTCAGAAAGCAGAAGGCAAAAAAAAAAACTTCTGAAGTTTATCAGATTTTAAAAGTCTCATGAATTTTAAAACCAATCTCTTTAATTCTTTTTTTGAGCTTGACTCATGATTTTCAAACTGTCACCAGTGTGGCTGTAGGGATTGTAAGGCTGGTTTGTTATCTTATTAGGTAACTTACATAAAATATCCAAGCCCATGGAGACTCAGAGAGGGAGTACTGCACTTCAGTGCCCATCTGGAGACAATGGTGTCTTTTCTTCTGTGGAGTTGCCAAGGATCTCCTCTTAATCCAGGTCTCCAGTCACTACTGCAGCATAAATATTTCCCCAAATTATATTAATGTTAATCATATGAATGAGAATAGCCATAATACTGATCTCCATAATACTTAGGTTATTAAATTTGAGTTTGAAGGTACTTCTGTGGTGTGATTCATAATAGCAAGTCTCAGCATGCATAAGCAGGGAGAGCAGGCCACAGAGCAATAGCACTGCAAACCCAGGGAGAAATATATTCCAGAATCTTCCATCCTATCACAGGACTGCACAGGGAACAGACACTTGTGGCTAAGTTACCAGTGCCACAACTGAAGTTTTGCTAATTGTTTGATGATCTCAGATGAACTGAATTGGTCTGAAAGGAGAAGAAAAGTCTCTGAATGTAGAAACGAATAGTTCCAATATTTCTATGGGTATACACACCACCCAGGGACTCTTTACTCATCATAGAATTACAGAATGCTTTGGGTTGGAAGGGATCTTAAAAAAAAAACCCAGTTCCAACCCCTTGCCATAGGCAGGGCTACCTTCCACCAGACCAGGCTGCTCCAAGCCCCATCCAACCTGGCCTTGGACACTTCCAGGCATGTGGCATCCACAACAATATTCCTGGAATATTTACAGACACAAAACTGGTGTGGTAAGATGAAGAGGGATCACCACTGCTCCTTGCCTTTCCCATGCAGGTGTACTCAGGCTGTGTCATTCTGTTTAGGAGCCACACACACTGAAGGGTGGGGAGGTGACAGAGCAAACAGGGCTCTGCTGGTCACTCATAAGTGACTCTGTGCCCACAGAACCATTGATGTTGGAGGTGCACACAGCTATGGAGGTGTCTGCAGCATCTTGCACAGCCTGCAACTGAATTAAATGGATTAAATGAAATCTGAGAATTCTTCCCTGTGAAATGACTCTGTAATAAGGGACAGAAATTACAGGCTCTTCCAGTATGTAAAAAAAGAGGAACTAAGAGTGTGCAAGAGGCTGAGTGCTACTATATAATAAGCTTACAGGGTAATTGCCAACTGTACTTGGACTTAATTTTCTCCTGCAGAAGAGTCATAAAAATAAGTTTATTGTTTTCACTCTGGGGAACTGAGATATTTGGATCAAGTCCTTAAAAAAGACAGTACTTTATCTCCCCCTTGAATATATAAGCTCCGTTGGTGACCATCTCCTGCACAATTGTGAATGAGCACCCAAAGGAAAATATTTTCTATGCACAGTTTCTGTCTGTGAGCTGGCATAGAAGTATCTCAGCTCCCTGTCAAGGTCTTGCAAATGTTTGTAACACTGAAGTAGGATTTTCACTCATAGTGGTAGGGATTGTGCACTGAAAGGGGAGCAGAACTGGTGAAATTCTGTGAGAGTGGAGGAAAACAACAGAATGGCAAAGTCTTTGTATTTTAGGTGCAATAGAATTGTCTCAGTGAGGTAGAAAAGCATTTTCTCCACAGTAGGGGTTTATCAAAATGCTTTATTTTGTTAGCAGTAAAGCGTTTCAGACTGATGAATTGGGTTCAACATATTTTTGATATGTGCCTCTGTGATCACCAGTGGTGACGGTGAGAGCAAGAGATCTAAGAAATGAGGTATTTTGGCAAAATTTTGCCTAGTGAAAACATTACAAACTGTTCCAGATTGTTCCAACATGGAACAGAGAGATTCTGCAGGCCTGAAAGTAGCTACTAAAAGGAATCCTCTCCTGGGCAGCTCCAGCCACAGCTGAAGCTGGAGCTCTCCCAAAAGTGAGCGATTTAAGCTTTGTCTGGAGACACAGAACTGGAGCCCTTACCAATTACAGATGAGTTATCCTCAGGTGCCACAGGGAGAGTGCACAGGGACCGAGGAGTAAAGGATTAGCCAGCGCACACAGAAATATTGAGCAACTCACTACTACCTCCTATTGTGCTCATGCCACTGGAAATCCTTCTCAGAATGGTATATTTTATTCAATTTTTTAGAGCTCTCAATTTTTCATTTAGGAAGGGAAGGTGGGACAGCCTCTGATCTGTAATCAATCAGTCTGCCCTCCCAGGAAAGCTCTGAGGAAGAGCTCTTGCTCTTCGGTCCTTTATCTTCTCTGAGAACTCACAGAAATTGTATTTCTGAATGGGATTGAGGGAGAGGGAAAAGCACAGCCAGGGCAATCCTCAACTAAATCTCACAGATCTCTGTCCTGTTGTGAATATCCTGTGGTAAGGAACCTTAGGGACAGTGTCCCAAAAAACATATCTCCAGTCAGAATGTTTCAGATAAGCTTGGCCCAGACTTAAAAAAGGCATTTAAGCACATTGTGTGGGTAAATAACTACCTATGTACCAAATTACTGTAGTTTTTAGGGGGCATTACAAAATCAGGAATTTTTAAACGGGATCTGCTACAATCTGAAATGCAGCTGTCCATAACATAAGCCATGAATTTCTTGTCCCTAGTAATAAATCACTAGAAATACACAATGATAAAAAGAGGAATAACAGACATGGCTCATCCAGGGATCTCAAAGCCCTTTGCAGACATTAGAGTTCTTTAGGATAGTGGAGGAAAAGGCTGAGCTTTGTTTGTTTGTTTCAAATGAATAAATTAATCATTAGTAAAATCATCAGCAGTTCATCAGATATATTATTCACTAGCTATTTGTCAAAATAACAGCTCAGTCATATATCATCAGAACTAAACATTTATAATGTGTGTATATCTAGTTCTGAGATGATTTATTCAGGCTTATGGTATTTTAGTTATTGACCTGTTAAAGCTCCACTCCCTAGGGAGGCAGAGACGTGGAAGGTCGGGAACTCTTGGTGAACTTGGACCATCTTTTGCTGTGCTTTTGTTCAGGACCTGATACCACAAGCAGAATCCTGTGTCTGGGTTTCCTTCTGGCACTGCCTCAGTAGATCAGCCTTAATTCTGATTACCTCTAGCCAATGCTAGGTCTTCCTCAGGTAACAAAATCCATCCACTTACTCAAAATCAAACTGTGGTCCAGGTTCTCATGTCCTCTCAGGACCAATGTCTGACCCCAACACCAAAGTCCTCGTCCCTTCTGAGTTATCTCAACTGTTTAGTATCTCCCCACCTCACAGTTTCTGTGCAAGAGGGTTTAAGGATCCCATCTCACTGCTCCATGTGATAAATTACACAATTTCAGAAATACTGGGGAAGAACAGAGCAGTCTTCTACCAGATCCCTCCCTGCTCCCTCTCCTGTGCCAACGAGCTGGACTCTTTCCAGAAGTGCTTCAGCAGAGGGAAGCTACATGATTGACACTCCCCAACTCCCCTTGTCATTCGTGACCAGCATCCCAGAAGGTTGCAGGTCCTTCCAGACCTTTACTGGAGTCAAACATTACAGCCTCTCCCCTGGGTTTTATTAGGGAAGCTGGTGCCAAATCACCCAGCTCCCTCCTACTCGATAAAAAATGTTTATAACCTAGTAAATTCTAACATATCAGCAGCTTGTTATGGAGGGAGAAGGTCACTGGGAGAGAAAGGGGAAAAAAGAGTTACCCTTCCATTTGAAATGTCGGCTGGGTACAGACAAAGGAGCCAGCACTAGGAAAATATCTTTTGATATGATAAAGTCTCATAATAGAAAATGTTGCTGCAATACAGGCCTCGTTTCTTCAGATAAATATTTAATATAGATCAGTAAAGATTAATTGAGTACAGAAAAGTGTCTCTTATACGGTTGGTGTAAAGAAAACATCTCGTTAATTTATTATGGAGCCTGAAATGAGAAAAATCCTATGGAGAGAAATGCAGGGTACGGTTTCCATAGAGAAGCAGAGCACCACACCAGAATTTATTTAGTGTGTGGGCAGAAGACTTCCCAGAACCAGCTGCAGTGTGGCATTTGCGTGATAAAATAATTCCAGTGTAGGAAGAAGCCTCACAGAGACACTCGTGTCTTGCTGCTCTGACTCCTGCACATCCCAGGGGTTCCTGAAATGGTGAGACCAGAGGATCTGTGGGCATTCCAGAGCTTGGATGAAGACTGTACAGTGGCAGGTGCAGCATCCCAGCTGCTGGCTCAGGAAAGGGCATTCAGTCCTTTTGGAGTCAGGTGATGTCCTAAGCTCACTGTGAGGAGAGGAGCCCCACATCCCGGAGGCTCCTTGCTTTAGCCAGGATTCCCAATAAACATCCCCCTGACAGTGTCTCCAAGGCACTGTGGCATTTCACAGTTTTGGGCAGTAAGGAATTCAGGTGCTGCTGTGGGATTCCCATCTCACACAATGCTGGGACATGTTTAGTCCATTCCTGTGTGATGGGTAAAGGACAGGATCCTTCTGCTTTCTTCCACTGTCCACAGAAACCATCATCCAAACCATTTATCAGCATTAAATAGGACAGTGACAGAGAATAAATCATAAATAGCAGCAGATACAGTATGAGGGAGAAAATAAGAGTCACAGGCAAGGGAGGAGAGATAGAAGATACAATTTCAGCTGAGACTGAAATGGAACAAAGTCAGTGAGATGAAGAGATACACGGGGGTTGTTCCAGATGGCCAACTCCACTGACGTGGAGCCTCTGGCACCACCAGCGTCTTGTGATGAACTTGCGAACAAGGGGGTATCTCTTGTTTTTAGCTGAAGTGGGCAGGAAAATCCAGCAGATCTGTCTGTGCTCAGGAATGGAGGAAATAGAGCAGCTCCCTCCTGAAATGCATATTCTAGAGAGCAGAAACAGCTCTGGAGAGAAGGAGGCTGGAACACTTTTCCACCTCTCCAAGAAGCTATGTCTAGTTGCTTCTCCAGAGGTAAAACTTCCTTTTTCTCCTTGGCCTTTCTCTGAGGACACCTTCCCTGTTTAGGGAATGTTTTTGCCAAGCAACTGAGAGCATGCTAGTTTGCATGTTTAGTTCTCCCCAAGAAAGAGGCTGAGGGGAGGAAGGTTGAATGCCACCAGTCACACCCTCTGTGCATGGCTGGGAGGTGAGCAGGGAATGGAGCTGGGAGGAACATGGGAAACCATGTCTAGAAGGGATGGTTACCTGCATTTCTGTGCCATATGCAAGTCCAAGGGTGTCTTCTGGCTGAACTCACAGTATGCCATTTTTTTGGCTCACATGGAAGGTGGAAGGACAGAGTGGATTTAACACCTGGTATCTCAACCCAAGGAACGTGGCCTTAAGAGGACCCACCAGGGTCACAGCTTCCCACCTCACACTCTTCCATTTGAAGTCCTAAACCTCTGGGACACTGGGGGTGCTCTCTTTGCAGTCAGCATCATTCAGGTCTTGACTGCTCCCAGAACCCAAGGTACAACCAAAATCCTAAATAATAATTTTCTCTGGTTCTGTCACAGGCTGTTGGACTCTATACAGGTGCAAATGAACAGCAGCTCTAAGCTGGGACTATCTCAAGGGAAGCCCAAGAGATTTTTAATAGCAGTGGGAACTGCTGCAGTCATTTTATATGAAGCAAAACTATTCTAATCTGGCCAGGAGAATTGCAACAGCTAATTATTAACAGTTATCCCACCCCCAGGATAACCCATGGCTGACCAAGGGTCTTGTTTTGTCCCCTGCAAGCACCACAACTGCACTGCAGCTCGGTCCCTGTCACCTTGGTCTCTGACTCTGCCTGTCATGCTCTGCACTCCCGCCGCAGTGAGCCACAGAAATAATCTATGGAACACAAATATGATTCTATAATAAGTTTTCTATGCAGCCAGGATAAAATGCCAAACAGAATCAGAAAACAATCAGTCAGTGAAACTCAGCCCCAGCGATGAGTGTGTCGCTGGGCACGGTCCAGTGCCCAGGAAGATTGAGGCTTTAAATACAGGTTCCACATGTCCATCCAGAGACAAGGGTAAGTGGGGCAAGGAGAGACAGGCAGGGGACGGGGGAATACCCTGTGCATCTCCTGTTGGGAATAAGTTAAACCAGGAACAATATCAGAGCTGCACAAAGACACCTCAGTCCAGGGTCACTTCTCCCTATCCTGTCTTCCTGGAGATGGGATTTGGCAGCTGCTGGGGTTTGGCCGTGGCAGTGGAAGGAGCAGGGACAGGCAGGGCTGATGCAGGGACAGATCTTAATGAGATAAACATGCCCTTGCTGTGGGTGCTGCTGGGTGCTGCTCTTGCACAGAGCTGGATAATTTTTTCCTCCCACAGTTTTTGGAGCCCTCCATTAGGTTTTCAGGTTGGGATAAGTTTACATCAAGTTCTGTGTCCTGCTACAGAATATGGTGTGTAGGACACTATGTCTGTCCTGCTCTGCATACTGCAGGAGCTGGGGGAAAGAAAAACAGAAAGGAAGGTTGGGAATCATAAAGAAGGAAAGGAACTCCACCAAAAGGCAGGAGAAAGGAGAAAGCTGGATGCCTTGGTGTAGAGGGAAGTGCTGAAACACATCCTGCTGGCTGGAGCATCACTCAGCTACTCTGAGAGTTCTTCCTAGTCCAGAGGGCTAGGCTGTATCCCAGGGATAATGACCTAGACCAGGGCAAGGAACCAGCTGTTCTCCTGTCCCCGTTCCTCCTAGCACTTGCTGAGACACTGGGGATTGTGGGGTTTCCAGTCAGTAGGAGAAAAGATCAAGACTCACTCTCTATTAGGCTGCAAAGATACTGCTTTTTATTTTCCGTTCCTCCAGTATTTGTAAGAGTTGGGGGATTCACATTTGCTTTTTTCCTGTCTTCTTTAAGCACTCCAGGCTTGAGTAATATAATTGTATAACTCACAACTTCCATTTAAAAAATAAGAATAGGCTGTCTTTTAGGATTGCAGAGGAAAGCCAGAAAATACAAGTCTTTAAATCTCAAAACACAGAAGGCAAATAAAAAGCATTGCAGATATTGTTGTTTTGCTCAGTAGGTGAATATATACATATGCATGTGCTTCTGAATTCTGGGGTCCAGCTCATTCTTTGGGAGCAATAGCACATAATCCCTAACTCAGGTGTGTGTATATCATGAATAAGAATAGGAACTGATAATTTAACTTTGCCCAGTCCTCTCCTCCTGAAATAGCCATGATGGGAGGTTTTTCACGGAATCCCAGAATGGTTTGGGTTGGAAGAACCCTTAAAGATCACTCAGTTCCAATCCTCTGCCACAGGCAGGGACACCTTGGGGTCTCTCCTCACCTTTTCCACAGCATCTGATGCCCTCAGACTGACTGTTCATCCTCAGAAGGGTACTGTATTTTAACTCAACACAAACCAAGAAGTCTGCCATGAAAGAGAGCAGCACAAGAGAGAAGGGAAGAACCAACCCTCCAGGAGTTCCCACCCAGACTCAGCAAAGGATTCCCACACCCCTGCCTGGGAGATGATAAGTGCCAGGGATGTGCATCTGATCCCTCTCACTTTTGGTATTGATCAGGTCCAACATCCTCCCTGTGGCATGACTCCAGCTCACTCCACTGCTTGCACATGGCTTTTGTGTCCTCCATAAAGGGCTGAGATTTGGGAATCTGTGCAGTGGAGATTTTTAATAGACATATTTCAGACAGGATGTGAGGGAATGGCCTCAAGTTGCACCAGGGGAGGTTTTAAGTATTAGGAATTGTGGAACAACAGGCAGTGGAGGGGCTGCTCAGGAAAGTGGTGGAGTCACCATCCCTGGAAGGGTTAAAAAACTGTGTGGATATGGCATTTAAGGACATGGTTTAATAGTGAATGTGGTGGTGGTGCTGGTTGATTATTGGACTGAATGATCTTGGAGATCTTTACCAAATTTAATGGTTTAGTGATTCTGGCCCTGTTTCTGTTCTCTGTAGCTGATGTGGGGTTGTGTTTGCCCATCATCAACACCCTGAGTGAGGCGTGGAGGCAGAGATGAACTCAGCCCTGGGCAGCCAAAACAGGGCAGCAACTTCAGCCATGGCCCCACCATCTACTTTAGTCCTTGCTGGTGAAATACTTTGACCTGTCTCTACGTCCTTGTGAATTTTCTTCATGGTTGGGCTATATTCTTGACCTCTTCCTTGGAAAAGTTGTTCATCTCCTGCTGCTTTAGCTTCTCCATCTACATTTGCTTAAAGGTGCTTTGAGAACCACATATCAAAGTCACAAACAACAGCAAAAGAAAACATGACTCATGATGGGGAAATTGCCAAGCATGTGCCTGAATAACCAAGTGCCTCAGAGCTTCACAAACAGATCCCAGGAAACAAAAGCATTTGCATTCACAAGTCCCTGTTTGTTGGCTAGGACAGGACAAAAATAAAGCTTTTTCTTTATGAAGTGTTGCATAAAAAGCATGGTTATCTTTTCATTGCAGGCCACTTTGCAGCATGCAAAGAGATTGCCTTTCTTCATGAGTTTGTGAATTTTTATTTTATTGCAGTCTTTTTATTTCCTCCATCAAAACATGCCTGAGTTTGAAATGGCATGACTAGGAATGAAAATTAAATACATCAAAACTGATTTTTGTAGAAATGAGATTTTGGAGCAACCAGGGAATATTCAAGGCTTTCTCACAGCTTGTGTTCAGTTTCTTTGCTAAAGAGGGATGTAGTCTGAGGAAATAGGTCACCTTTTTCCTAGAGAAAATTTCTTCCGTTTTACTGTAATTCTGAAATGTCATAGGCTTTTGGGGGCTTTTTTTTCTTTTGTAATCTTGAGAAAAGCACAAATGTCTCTGATTATGTATGACTCAAACTTTGCTGCAGATATACTCTGCAGCCTAATTTTTTTTTTTTTTAGCCCTTAACCTCTTATGCTATTTGCGAGTAATTTCAGACCCAGTCACCATCTGAATCCTATACTGAGAGGAGACATCCTCTGCATACAGCTGCTGTAGATATTCCTGGATAATAATAATAATAATCCTATTGCTGGATGCCACTGCTTGAACAGCAACCCTTGGCTGAGTGGAACAGCACAGCTTGGAAACCAAAGTGATGTGGAGCCCCAGCTCCGAGGGTGAAGGCACAGAATTGAGTGTCCTGAGGAACCATGAGGAGGAACCACTGTTTTCTCCTAAATTAACTCGGAGGAAATAACTTCCCAACACGATGGAAATTAAGTGGCAAGGATAAAAGTGGGAGGGAAGTGTGTCTTTGTTTTACTATTTTAACAAAATTTTTGTTCAGTTGCTCTCTCCTACCTCTGCTGCATACTCACAAAAGCTTTCTGCAAGATCCCTTGCAATGGCTTAGATGAGAGAGGATATGAGTCCTTATCTGCCATTCTGAGGCTGGTGGCTATCTGTTGGATCTGGGTGTGCCTTTGCAAGCAGGCAGTGCTTAGTCTGCCTGTCCTGTTGCATCCCTGCAAGTTGTCTTCCCTGTATATCCTCTTCATGCAGCTTGGAGCACACCCTCCCAGCTGAAGGATGGCAGGGAAGGGGCTGGACCTGCCTCACTTCACTTAACCTGGACAAAACCCTCTCAGCTGCCCTGCAGCAAGGGATCCCTGGTGGGAACAGGTGGCTTTGCCAACTGGTTGCCTTTAGGCATCCCAGCCACCCACCAGCTCCTGCCTTGAGTGCTCAGTGGTGTCTCCATCAGCTGAGGATGACTCAGGGCCGAGGGCTGGGTGACAGGGGACAGTTTCCCATCACTGCCTGCTCTGCCCACAAGCCTGGCAGCTGTGCTCAGGTGGCTTTGCCAGGACTGCCTGGAGGTCTCAGCTGGGTAGAGGAGGCAGGAGCAGCTTTGTATTTAAACATCATTTTCCAGTGGTTTTTTACCACTCTTAAATCAGTGAATTTGAGCCTTTGCCAAGTGAGGAGCATGACTGACTGGAGGAGGGGTGATGGCTCCATTTTCTAACAACAATTTGAGTTCTGAAACTTGGTTGCATGCTGTGTTGGAGAAAATTTTGTATGTTTTTTTGAGAAAAAGGGCAATCAAGGCTAAATTTCTGATACTACTTTCCCAGTATTGACAAATGCTGTGCTGAAGCTGCCGGGTGCAGCAGCCAGGTACACTTGCCTGCAATGTGAAGAATTAAGGTTCAAGGCAACATTTCTCAGTCTTTTCATCTGAACAAGCTGTGAATCATGATAAGTACAGAGCAAAGTCTGGGGCTGTGGTGTCACAGGCTGAAGTTACCAGCTTGCTACAGCTAAAATTAGGAAAAAAAGCCTGTGGTCAACATACACCTCTATCTTCAGGAAATGAAGCAAGTGCAATTTAATGAAATGATTTGTTCCAAACTGTGTTCTTGTTACAGCCTTTGACTGGTGCCGTTGTGCTCCTAGGAACACTGGCAGGCTCTGAATACACATGGTGATTTTGGGGCAGGGTAGGCATCACTTGCTGACAGGGTCCATGGGGTAACAAGGGCTCACCAGGACTTAACATGGGCCAGTCACCCCTGGGTGATTTGTTATCTGCTCTATAAATTAAACTCTCCCTGCCTGTCTTCCATTGCAAACTTGGTTACAAGCAGCAGATTTAAATATTCTCATGTACTGTTTAGCCACAAGAGGAGGGACTTCATCAAGGCTGTAATCTTCCTACCTACTTGAGTCCCAAAAAAACACATCAGTTTGAAAAGGTCTAGTTTATTGGCTGTTTTTTTGTGGATTTATTGTTAATTTTGGGATTTGGAGGTGGCTTTTTTGGATTATTTTTGTGTGTTGTGTTTGTTTTGTTGGGTTTGTTTGTTTGTTTTGTTTGGCTTTTTCTTTGTTTTGTTGGAGTTATTTGTAGTTTTTTCTTGTTCCCGGCCCCCAAACCAATTGCTACAGCACAAGACTGAATAGCTGGGTTTTTTTTTTCTGTCTATGCCACATGTTCCTATACACCCTTATTTGTCTCAACACCCTATGTCTTGGCTTCCCTTCCAACCTGTTGTTGGCTGATGTGTGCCCTCATCAACCTAGATTAGGATTGTGTGCTGAGCAAAGGAGTGTCCAAGGAGGGAATTGAAAGAATTTTGGAGAAGAGAACCTACAATCATGCCAGCTATCCCACCTTTCCTCAAGAATGCCTAAAATTCCTTAAATGACTCAGATGTTTCCACCCGTTGCTTCAAAAGTGCTCTTTGAGAGCTTCTTCTTGACAACTCCTTGACATTCCAGGATAAGCTTGATTGTGAATTCTGGGTCAAACTCCTAGAAACAGAAATCCAGAAGACCCTGCTATGAAAAATAATATCTGTGTCATTGTATTCCTAACCAGAGAACTCAAAATGCCTGATTCACAGGTGAGTTTCTCTAGGCTATGTCAGGTATTTTAGTGAATAGAGAATTTTCTGGCTGCATCTCCCGTGATTTTCATCCTAATTCACAGTGAAGGACTGGGTGTCTCTGTGTTGTCCATCCCAGTGCTCGGAGCACAGGACCCTGCAGCCTGTTGGAACAGGTTCCTCAGTAGCTTAATAAACCATGTCTGGTCTGGGTGAGCTTTCAGGGAGAAAACAGCCTCAGAGCAGAACATTTGCTATTGTTAATGTTTGTTAAGCTGTGGCTATGCGAACAACGCTGGGAGCTCTTGGAGAGATGTCACTCCTGCTTCCAGCAGCTCCCATCAGCCCTGATGGAAATTGTAGTGGCTTAGAAGTGCCATCAGCTGAGGTGATGCTAACAGTCATGGGAACCACTCACCAGCATGGCTGCTGGGTGGCCAAGGATGACAGAGGCTGGTCTGGGAAGGGTCTCACCAGTGCTTGAGGGGAGGGATTTTTGCAAGGAAATCTGCACAAATAACATTACAGGGAGAGCTGGGGAAATAAATGTCCACAGGCTGTTTGCACTGGAGCTGGTGGGTGAGATGGAAGGGCATTGCAGCAGCTGGCTCTGGTGGGATATGGGAACAGATCCATAGAGGACTGATGAAGGCAGCTGTGTTGAAGAAGTTCAGAAGTTATTGTGTGTTACTGAGGATACAGAAACCCATGATCTGGACATGATCCCAAGCAGGTGAAAGGGTAGATACTTACTCTGCCATATTTTCATGTTTTAGATTTGAAGTCAGGGTTAAGAACCACAGCTACATCCTGGCCATGATCACATATAATAATAAGCAAACTTAATAATGATCAAATTTGCTGGACTGTCTTTTAACTTGTTCTTACTTATGTTGAAGCACTCTGCCTTGAGTCTCTAATAATAAATTTATTCCAGCTATTTTCTAAACAAATTGATCTTCTGGTCTTCCTAAGAGACCCAAATGCAGGCCTATAATAAGAGAAAACATGAGACTTGGAATCATGTTTGTCTGACTGGATTTTATTTCAGTGTTAGAACGACCTGTTTGCCAAGAGGCTTTCAAAGTCACATGAAGTCCCTCTAACTTTGAAGTAATTTTATTTATTTTTGATTCTTGCAATCATCATTTTTTTTCTGGACCTATTTTTTATCTCCCCCTCTCTCTCTACAAAAAAACCCAAAATGCAAAAAACCTCAGAGTTTTTAACTCCGGAACTATTTAATATCTTTAAGAAAAATATTAGAGAGATGAAAAAACTCTGGAGCAGGCTGAACTGCTTGCCTAAAAATGGGGGAGTGTTTGAGGTTTCAGACCCCTCAGCCAACACCAAGCACATGGCCAAAGGGCAGACCGAGGGGATAAACAACAGGAGATTCTTCCTTTGTCCTTTGGAGCCAGGTGGAAGAGGAAGTAGTCCAACAGCATTGCTTAATTTCTGCCATAGGACTCTGCTGAATGATTCAAACGCTGATTGTCCTCTCCTTGGTTCAGTCCTATCCAGGTAAATGCCCTCATAGCAATAAACCTGCTGCAGACAGCACAGCATTTATCAATAGATCAATAGTCAATTTATTTATGTCATACACCTGCCAGCTGTCATAAGTGAGCCTGTTGTCTGCTTGCCTGGTTGTTACGCAAAATACTGTTGGACTTTCAGCTTCAGTGATTCCTTTTTCATCCTTTTCTGGAATTAAATTTTTAGATTTTTTTTTTCTCTCTCTTTCATGGCAGAGTTTCAGCCTCTGTCTAATTTGGAACTAGTTTAAATCTACAGACTGGAGGTTTTTTAAATAGATTAGGGGGGATGAGTGCCAAACCCTCACAGGAAACTAATTCTTGTAGGTCCTTTGAAAAGCTCAGCTTTGAAGAGTGACTTCTTCATGCTGGCCTAGATAGGGAAGAGGCCAAGCTGCAGAGGAAAGTGCTAAAAGAATATTGCACTGCTCAGCCTGGGGCTGTCTGGCATTTTTAGGGCACAGACTGGAAATGAAACATCACTGACCCCACCATAATCACAGATACCCCACAAAGACTTGTATAAGCCTTGATCTGGCAGAACACGATAAGCATTATTGTGCTGTTGTCATGCTCAGACCCTGTCCCTTGGCATTGTTTGCAGAATCCAGGGCTCACAGGAACCTGGAAGAGCCATCATCATCCTGAGGACTGGAGATAACCAGGACTTTGTGCAGCCAGTGGCTGGGACAACTGGGCTGAAAAAAGGAACAGCAAAGCAAGACAAAGCCCCCAAACCAACAGCTTGGTTCTAGGAGCATCTGGAAGGATTCTGGAAGATTAAGGGGTAGCACAGAACTTGTTTCTTACCCAGACAAGGCCTAAAATCTGTCTGGTTTGCTTCACACTCATTCTGACAGCTACTAATACTTGTCTGCAGCATATACAGACATGTTCAAAAATGTCTGTCTTAATGATGGTGAGGTGTTCGAAGGAAAATTAGGGGCAGGGACACCAAAATCCCAGGGAACATCTCTCTGACATCAGGGAGTCCTGATGACATCACAGTCAATTATGTGGGTAATATGCCAAGGAGAGGGCATGAAATAATGCTTGTGTCCTGCTGGTACTGAAGAGCATGTTGCCTTCAGGGAGGCTCATCACCTTTGGGAGCAGAGGTGAAGATAAATTTTATAAAAAAAGTAAAGAGCCACTGAGCAGAAAGGAGCTGGTGCCTTATCCCTGCCCAGTTCCCAGGGTGAGGCTGCTCCTGTTTGAGTGTGCACTGGGTGGGATGCACTGGCTGCCCTGAAGGATGTACATCCAGCACCAGGAGGGGTTGGGGTGTTCTACCTACGCTTTGTTCGGTGTCTTCCTCCTCTGCTTTTTTTTTTTTTTTCCTTTTTAAAACTGTGTCTGTCTTGATCATTATTTGATGCATTTCTCTTCTGTTTCAAGCACCAGGCTCCAAGGTCTGTGCTGAACTTGTTTCCTCAGTTACATGCTTTGGTTGTCTTGCCCATTTGAAGATGGGGAATTTACTCTGATGGACTCTCTCCCTCAGACTTCCCTCCCTGGGTAGAGATGCTCCTGCCCTTGGATCCTGCTGTCCTTTCTGATGGTGCAGAGTGGGGTCTGCATGATGTACCTATTCCAGTTTCTTGACTTTTCCTCCCTCTTCAGTAGTCTTTTCCCTGTTTTTCTGTTTCCCTAGAGGGGTCATAGTGCTAATGAGCACTGAGACATTCCTAGTGGCTCCTGCCTCTGACATACTGGCCTTGATGGAAGCTCATTAATGCAGGCTTGAAGGGGCAGTATTTTCTCATCCTCAGCCCTATTCAAATAAAGTGTGTCCCCTTGAGGGAGGAAAGCCTTCACTGTGTGTATGTGCTTTCCTGAGGCATTACTTCACCCCTCATCCCTTCTCCCTCTCACCTCCCTTCCCCCTTCAGCACCTCCTACCCCTTTCAGCCCTTAAAGAAGCTACTCTGGATTTTCTCAGAGGGCAGCTGTCCTGTGCTAGCCTGGAAGGTATTTCCTGGCACACCCCAAATTCCCTCGGGCTCTCAGCCCTGCTGACACAGAGCACCAACAGGTGCCTCTGCCCCACTACTTGGACCTTGGGTCAGAGTTTCTCCTTATCCCATCTCTGCCTCAGGGATACTGACTCCTCCTTGCTAAGAGGTTTCTCATCTTTCCAAAGCCATTCAAAGTTTCCCTGCAGAAGTTCAGGTCCTTTCTTGGGATTTCCCCTGAGAGTCAGAAGACTGTACTAATCCCAGCTGTACCAATCCTAGCTGTACCATAGGGTGCCCCCTACTCCTGGTCGAGTCTTGCAACTTCTTTAGCTGGAAATTAAGTGATGCACAGGGCAATATTTCTCATTTTAAATGCTTCAATACCTGTAGAGGTCTCATCTCTGTGTCTCAGGCAGTGGCACAGAGACTCTGATGCCACTGGTGGCTCTGAGAAGCAGAATGAAAGGCAGCCCAGAACGGTTTTGTGAGGAAAGGTTTCAGTGCCCTTTTGCACCCATTATCTATGAATCCAAGGCCTTGGTAAATCCTCCCAAGATTCACAGATGGAAGGATTCAGTGGTGACAAACAGACAAGAGTATTGTTTACTTAACCCAACACCTTGAATTCATTTTGGCTGATTTTCTGCTTCTGCAGAAAATGCAATTAAATCTAGAGTTGAAAGCTAATAGAAAACCTGTTCTTGGACGTGTTTCTTCAGAGACTTCAGGAGTTTCAGGCTGGAACACTCCCTAAGGCTGAATCTATGCTGTTCCTTGCAAATATAATTTTTTTTTATGACCTCAATATTTCTAAATGATTTCAGTAGCCATATCTATTAATGTTAAGTCTATTTTCTGAAATTGTACCTCAGTCTTGGCCTCAGGTGCATCTTGCAGCAGAGGGTTCTGTAGGTTGCTTGGAAAACTGCTGGAATTAGAGGTTTGCTTTTCATGCAAAATATTGGAGTTCAGTGAGCCAAGTTTAAACTGTATCTTTTGGACTTTAAACAGGAAGCTTAACAAGACCATATCATTTGCTTGACCATTGAGGTTGGAACAGATGACCCCACTGGTGTTCCCTTGCAAACTTAACCCTTCTTGGATTCCAATCCCAATGAATCAATAGCATATAAGGAAATAAAACAGCCAAATGCTATGCAAAACCTATAAAAAAGCTTGAAATATATCACTAAGTAAATTCAAATAATGCATAACTTAGAGGGAATTGCAACTGGTTCATGGATATTCTATGAGCAGAAGATAAACATCTAAGTTAGTTGCATAAATTATTCATCATAACATATTTGCTTGGCTTTTCTCATCAGCTGGGAAAGCCACACATCCAAGCATAGGGGGAGTACAGCAGAACTGGGCTTTCACCTCCCTGATGTGCCCTGGGAGCAGGAAGCCCTGGGGAGGGATGGCATAGATAAAAATTGGGTGGGAAAAGTCTTCTTCACTATCATGCTTTAGAGGTGGATCCTGCTCAGGGCTCATCTACTGTATGATTAGGGTCTGGGGTTGTCCCTTGGCAGCAGGAAAGGCTGAAGATATGACAGTGATTTATTTTAAACTCCTGCTTTTGCCTCCTGCCAGTGGTGTCATGAGGGATGTTGGACCTGATGTAAAAAATGAACCCACTTTCCCTTTGGGCACATTATTTATCAAAATTTCATTCTTCTTTCCTGCCTTCTCCTGCCTTCATTGCTCATCGCTTCCCAGTTTGCCCTGTCCATTTCCACACCCTGAATGGACACAGTCCCAGGGACTGGGTGTTGATATATCATAGAATCCTGGAATGGTTTGAGTTGGAAGGGACCTTAAAGACCATCTTGTCCCACCCCCTGCCATGGGCAGGACCACCTTACACTATCCCAAGTTGCTCCAAAGCCCATCCAACCTGGCCTTAGGAACACTTATCAGGGATCCAGGGGCAGCCACAGCTTCCCTGAAGGAGAATAGGGTTCAGTACCTGACCAGTTGCACGTTTCAAATCTGTGGTCTTTGCTGCTAAATTATCTATTACAAAGCAGCAAAACCAAACTCTTTGGGAACATGAAACCAAACTCTCTTATTGGGAACATGAAACATTCCCTCAGCCCTTTCTGAAAATGTGCTGGCTCTGGAGTACTCTGGTCCCTCCTGACTTTATGGATACTGCAGGAATAAGGAATCTGAATGTTTGCTTGAGTTTTACAGGAAGCAATAATCGTCTGTTTGGAGAGGAAGCACAGATGGCATTCTTCCTGTGCTTGCTAGTTATGATCTTTCTGATGGGAACAGGGGCATGTCTATTTATTATAAAACCTTGCCTGTCTTTGAGCATCCAGCTCTGCCTCTTCCCATGCAGTGCAACTGCTGAAGGGACCATTCCTTCCTCAAAGGGGAATTCCTTGTGTAGCAAGGTCTGGGATTGAACCTCTAATCTGGAATGATTAGAGAAACCTCTCTGTAGCATCAGAGAGAAACTATTTGTCTTTACTTTTAAAGCCTTATCTATCATTAAAATCAACTTTTACACAATTCTGGAACAGCAGATAACACCCTCTGCTCCATAAAGGGGATACACTGGTGATGTATTTGTTATCTGTAGACAAATTGGGAGCTAATGATCTGTTTCAGTCACTCCTTGTGTTAAGAACCTTTTGTATGTTGGTTTTTTGTTTTGGTTTTTTTTTTTGCCTTTAGACTGAGGTTTTTCTAGGAAACATGGATGTTTCTTCAGATTGGAAGGTTTGACATTAGCTCAGGTGTAAGGAGATATTTTGAGACAAATAGTTGGCACTTTGCTACTTTGATGAATGTAAGTGCTGTCAAGCAGCATGGAGTGTTGTGAAGGGGCACAATCCAAATAAATACCTGCATAATTAAATCAAGTCAAATAACCTAACACACATTGAGTGGACTGAGTATAGAATCAACCTGGGCAGAAAAGATCTGGTTTGTGATCCTGGCTTTGCAAGGATCCTAAATCTGCCTGTGTGTCAGGGTCTCTGCCAGCCAGGTGGGGTTCTTGTGCTGGGTGGACACACCGTGATGGGATGTGCTGCCTCAGTGCCAGGTGTTGTCATTCCTGGTTTGGACTGGGTGTTATGGATTTTTCCACACCAGTCATAGTAACAGATTTGACCCCAGGATCCTTCTGGGAATGCCAAGTCTGCCTGAAGGTTTCCAATTAGTCTTTCCAGGATTACAGTTTGAGCCGGGTGCCTCCAGAGAGAACCTTTATCCCAATTCATGCCTCAGAATTACACCTGTACCATCTAATCACCCAATCCTAAAACCAACTCCAAATTCTTGATTCTGATCAGTGATCCTTCTTATTGTTTTTACTGGTCACTGGGCTGGCCTTCTTCTGAAGTTACTTAATTCTCTTGGAATAGTCTCCTTGGTCCTTATCTTCATTCCACTTGTTTCTGCTGAATTCAGCTTGTTCCTTGTTAGCAGCATTAATTTTCTCAAAGAGGTTTGCTCTTGGTCAGCTCTTGCACGTGAAGTCTTCTTCTGCTTTAGCTGTTACTGCTGAGCCATACTAATGCTAAACAAGACTATTCCCAAAGAACACCACTATTGAATTTCTTCTGTAACACTGGGATAAAGTTAATTTTTTTTCCAGGCTGGTATGGGGCTGTGTTTTGGATTTTGCTGGAAACAGTGCTGATTGCACAGGGATGTTGCTGAGCAGAGCTTATACTGGTCAGGGCTTTTCTGCCTCTCATCCCACCCACCAGTGGCTTAGCTGGACGTGGGGAATGATTCCTTGTTTTGCTTTGCTTTGCTTGCCCATACAGCATTTTCTTTATCTTCTAAACTGTTTATCTCAAATCATGAGTTCTCTCTCTTTCACCCTTCTGACTCTCTTCCTCTCTGGAAGGAGTGTGTGGCTGCATGGGGCTAAGTTGCCAGCTGGGGTTAAACCACGACACCTATAATCTAAATAAAATGTTTGTCCTAAACCCAAGTTACCAGAATAAGTGCATGAAAAGTGACAGAGAAGCCTCTGAGTTGATGATCGGGGAGACAGCTTAAGACAGAGCAGGTGCATTGTAGGAGAATAGATATAAATAATAACCTCTCCTTTAAGGAAGGCTTTGCTCAATATTTTTCAAAAGACATTAATAGGTTTCTCATTTTTCAGGTGCTCAGCTGGTGATGTTTCAGAGGCCTGATTTTTAGCTTGCAGGTGTGCAAGCTTTTCTCTAGGCATTTCCCTCTGTGTCATTTCAAAATGGATACCTGCAATAAAACACTGCTTTTGCAAACAGTATTTTTTTTTCTAAGTTGCTCTGAGTTAAAAAGCATGGATTTGAGAATCACTTGGGGTTTTTTTCTAAAATACAAACAAAACCTCTGTTTTCATCCTGGACTCTGCTTTTATCTGAATCCATCCTTTTACATGGTTTGTCTCAAAAATTGTTTTCCAAAATTCTGTTTTGCCATACTCCTGCTGCATACTCCTGTTGCATACTCTGCTGGAGGATGAAGACGTTTGGAGAAAATGTATTTTTTTCAGCTTTGCTTTGCAAAAGTGTGCTAAGAAGGCTTGTGGGCAGCAGGGATAAACAATGATCAGTTTGGGCTAGATTTGTGGTCTAGGCCAGCTCATTTGCTGACAGAGACTAGAATTTGCTGCTTTATGGAGAAGTGCAAGACCCCAAAGTGCGGGAGGTGAAAGGACCAGCCTGCTTTTGTTTTAGGAAAGTCCAGCTCTCTGCCAGACACCTCTAATGACTCCAAGGGCATCTCCGTACCAGCCTGATCCTCACAGTGTATCGTTACTGGGCAATAATGTCTCGCTTTTCCTCTTCTCCTCCCCTTCCCCTCTGTCCAGCCTTGTGGTCTCACGTGTGTATCCATGTGGGAGTGTCCAACAGGACTGGCCCCTTCTCCATCCTCCTTTCCCGCTCCCGCTGATTCTCCCTGCCCCTCCAGACTCGGAGCCTCATCCCTGTTGTGTTCCTGTGTTGTGGCATAGGGAGTTTGCCCGTTGGAAGGTGAGGAACACAGCCATTGAGCGGAGGGACCTGCTCCACAACCCACTGCCCCTGATGCCTGAGTTCCAGAGGAGCATCCGCCTTCTGGGCAGGAGACCCACCACACAGCAGTTCATTGACACCATCATCAAAAAGTACGGCACCCACCTCCTCATCTCTGCCACGCTGGGAGGTAGGTGACAACCTGGGTTGTTTTCTGACGAGGGGGGTTGTGGGGAGGTGGTGAAGGCACTGGGCAGAGCTGGAAATGTGTCCAGTTTGGCATGGAGTTTCTGGAGTGAGTCCAGCAAAGCCTATGGCAGTGGTGATGGGACTAGGGTGTCTGTTGCAAGGGAAAACTGAGGGAGTTGGGGCTGTTCAGTCTCAAGAAGAGATGACTGAAAGGAGACCTCATTAACGAGTATAATTATCTAAACAGCAGTGCCTAGAGCAGGGACTCGGCTCATGTTGGTGGTGCCAGCTACAAGAACAAGAGGAACAGGCAGAAACTGATGTCCAGGAAGTTTCACCTGAACATGAGGAAGAATTTCATTCTTGGGAGCATTGGAACAGATTGCCCAGAGAGGGTGTGGAGTTTCCCTCACAGAAGATATTCCAGAACCAATTGGATGCAGTCCTGTGCCATGTGCTCTGGGATGACCCTGCTAGAGCAGGGAGGCTGGACCAAATACTCCACTGTGGTCCTTTCCAATCTGAATATCCCTGTGGCTCTGGAACCATGGTGGTGCAGTGGGGGCACAGGCCAGGCTGCATCTTTCCCTCCCAAAGCCTATCTGTGTCCCCAGAGTGTGGAGAATGAATTCAGAGCGTGAGGTGGGAGTTCAGCCCCTGTGCTATGTGTACCCCTGTGCTGCTCTGACCACCATGGGTGTCAGGAGAAACACGTCCCTCAGCTGGGGGACTGTCCTGCCAGCCCTGCACCATTGCCCTCAGCTTCACAACAGAATATGTTCATCCCTCTTTTTACAGGATGAAACCAAACACAAGGGGAAAAACATCCTTTCTTGCTGGAACTGGAGGAATTTTAAAGAGCTCCAGGAAAAGGAAGTTCAAGGAGTTGAGCAGGGAGCATGAGCAGAGGGGAAGAGATGGTCAGAAGGCTGAATGCATTAACATGGAGCAGACTTCTGCAAAAACAGCAGATCAGTAAAATTCAAAATGTGTATGCAAGGGCTGCAGAGAGGTCTGTGTGTGCACAGAATGTGTCAGGGATGACATCAGGGAGAGCCCTGTAGGGCCATGAACTCCTGAGCGGGCCATGCTGGGGGTGCTGCAGCAACATTTTGAGTAGTGACTTGAACACTGGAGGGGTAAAAATCAGCAGCTCATATTAATATTTGCTCCTGGTTGTTTTCCCCGCCTCTGTATTATTTTCACAGTTTTTTTCCACCTTTGGGGTGGGGCTTTCTTTCACTTAAATGCTTTTCTTCCAAGAACTACTACTACTATTACTACTACTACTGTGAGAAGAATTCTGCAGTGTTAAAGGCTCCGTTTTACTTCAGAATTTGTTGTTGTTGCTCCTTCTAATGTACCTCACCTCCAGCCTTGCCACATTGCCATATTGGTAGTGAACTTTGAGGAATTTCTCACCATCTGTCTGTTCCCAGAGCATTCTGCAGACACTGGGATGAGATTAGATGTGTGCATATGATTCATGCACGAATTAGGTGGTAGGTAAATTGGCACAGTTCCCCAGAAGTCAAATGGCCTTTGGTGTGGTAATGTCCTTCAAAGATCCTTGGGCTGCTCTTCCAGCCCAGGCACCCAAACAAGTCCATTCCATCAGCAAGAAATGTGAGAGAAAGGAGGTTTCCAAGCATTGAAGAGCACAACTGACTGCTTTCATCAGGCCTTAATGAAGTCTGGGTAAAGAAAACAGCTTTTATTTTGAGGAATTCACTTTCCAGGACGATGTTTTACAGAGCCCAAGGCAGCCAAGTAAAGTGACAATTTTTTTTTTTTTTTTGGTGGGTTTACTTTTTTTTCCATTGACATTCCTCTTTTTCTTGCCACTCACATCTGTGGAAATTCAAAATAGGAAAGACCTTTGATGGTAAAATATATTTTTAATTTTGCCTGGGTGAGGTGGTAAATTATTCACAGGGACTTGTTTCTTCTCCTGATTTTACAACACAACAACTTTAAATATGCAGAGGCTTGTAATGAGAGCTGGTGTTAGAGGGGAGAGCTAAACACTCCACCAGCCCCAAGCACAGTGAACAATGGTAGGGAGAAAAGGAGGATTTATCTTGGCAAAGGCAGTCCCAGGAAAAACATAGATGGAGCTGGGCATGCATTATGCACAGAGGACACGCTCTAATCACAGTCTGTGGGCTAAACAAGAGCTCTGGGATATAAAAGCAGACACGTCCTGGCACAGGACTGGCTCTCCCAGGACCTGGTGTCTCCTCAGCAGAGCTACAAGCAGTTCTGCCCTGGGTTACAGTTGTTTGTAGCTCAGCCTGGTGCCTGAGGAGGTGGCAGACGAGTGACAAACGCAAAGGAAATTGTCTGGCTTTGAAACGCCAGCTGCTGCCCGGGCCCCAGGAGGGTGGGAGATAGAGCAGCACCTGAACACAGCAATTTCCACACCTGGCCACAGGAGGAACAGCTCCAGTGCTTTTCAACCTACAGAGCAGCCAGATCCCCTGAGAGCCCAGTAAAAACCCAGGTCTGCTCCAGTCTGGGTCTGACAAGGCATTGGTGAAGGGTCACTTAGAGGGCATCCATGCTCTGGGATGGAGCACACAGAGCTGAGAGCCAATTTTCAGGAAAAGCCCTCAAGGAAAAACAACTTTGAACATAGCATTCACTTAATAAAGGAGAAATTAAGACTTAATAATGCAGCAAAATTCTGTTAACCTCTCTTGATCCAAGAGTTGCTTTCCCATGTGCCCCCTCCATGGGGATGCTGTGCTTTTCCAGCTCTGCACAGAGGTACACAAAATGGGTTTCCAGCAGGAGTGTCCCTGCTCAGCACCCCTAAATACCAGGGACAACACTGGTCCTTCAAGAAAAAGCATCATCGCTCATGGATTTTACTTCTCTCTTTTCTTCCATTGGAGGAAAAAATGACAGCTTTTGTGGGGAAATCACTGATCCCTACGGTCCCAGAGCACAGATTTCTCTTCTCTGTTGTGTTTCTCAGTGCCTGGTTTGTGTTGTGTGAGGATCAAATCCAATAGGAGATCTGCTGGTGATCTGACACCAGTGCTGCTGCCTGATGTGATTCCGCCCAGGTTTCCTGCCTGCCCTCTGGCCAAGGCATTCCACCTTCATTCCTCTAGTGAAAATGAACTAGTCTGGAATGAAAAAATCCTGATTTTTATGCCTTGGCTGTTAATATAAGGCATGATAATTTTCCAGAAAAAGTTGGTTTTTTTCCAATTATGGGTGGAATTGATAAAGACTTGACGGCTGTGAATCACAGTTAAGGGGAGAATTATCCCAGGTCTTCCTTCTCCTGCTACAGCCTCACAAAATGATGGTGAAGCATCATTTCTCATTTCTCTCTACTGCATCTCCTTGCAGTTCAATGCTTCTGTTACATGAGAGATCCAAAACTTCTGGCTCAAAATACACTTTCACGCTGATCCAGCCTCTTCGGTGGCAAATAAGTTGACTCATGAAAACTGACAAAGTTTTTTTCAAATCCTCCTGAAAAACACAAAGAGATGAAACTTGAAAATGCACTGAGAGTGGTCGGTGCAGTGACCACTGTTCCTCACACTAATAACAGACATTTTATTACCTGTGCCTTGCTGGCTGTTTGTTGCATTCACCTGTTGTGTCTCATCACATACAGGGGGTTAAATCCCCTGGAAGATGGATTAACTCTGTCTGTGTGGACAGAGCCTGATGTGGCAGAACCTTGATCCCTGCCAAGGTCTCCTCACAAGCTCAACACACAATAATGGTAATGGTGATAAAGGAAATCAAAGCTGGTCATTTTCCAGGGAAAGTGTTTTTGTGAGAAGTAACAATGATGATATTGTTACTACCACAGCTTTGATCGTGGTCAAAGGCTAGTCTGGTATTTATAACATAATATTAAAGACAAAGTTTTATGTGCCAAACTTCTCCACTTGGGTCCTGCAAAGCCAATTAAAAGATTTCAACTGATCAGTTCTTTTGATGAAAAGTACCTTCTTTCCACAAAAAAAAAAGTCCATTTTTCATCTCAAAGCCAAAGGCTGAATCCTCAACAGATCCATTGCTTGAAAAGCTGAAATAAAATAAAAATATTTTGATTTTCAGCCAGAATATTTTTGGTTTGTTTTCAGGCATTTGGCTTTCAGATAAAAGCTGGAAAATTTCCAGGGAAAGTGAGGGGAAGGGCTTACTGGGATTTTGGGTTATTTTTCTCATATATGCAATAAAAGAAGTAATTTGGATGAATTAAACTATTTCAGCTAGCAAGATTTTTAAAGAAAAATAAGTTCTTGTTCTCTTAAAAAAAATATGCAAAGATGATGAAGACCAAAGTATTTTTTTGGCCTTGAAAGTGGTAGTATATATTTTTTGGACCATGCAGTCACTGCCAGAGGCAGAGAATTCATCAGTGGTTCATCTATCAAATAAGAACAAGCACCATCCTTCTCATTAAGAGAGTTATGTAGAAATGGCACATTCTTCCCATAGTTGTATCTTCATTTATGAAAATCCAAGTTTCACATGTTAAGGATGCAGGGTGACATTCCACCTTTTTAGACCTCTGATAGTGCCAGCCTTATGTTAAAAATGAACTGGATTTTAATGTGCCTCACCCAGCACAGATTGAACTATTAGGTAAATATGCCTTCTCAGCTTCATGTCCTTTTCAGATATGTTTTATTACATTCAGGTCTCTGCTGACGTTTATCACTTCTTAACTGCTTCACTCCCAGATTCTCTGGGTTACCATTTCAAAATCCCCTGCTTTTGTCCCTTTTCTAGTACAGTATTTTCACTCTCTACTTATATTCCCTGAGTGAGACTCTGGGAGAGGAAAGAAGGCAGAAAGGGTGGTTAGTTTAAATTAAATTTCTTATTTACTCTTTCCTCTGATTACTTCTTTTCACTCATCCCCTTTCCCTTCCCCTTTTGCAAGGCCACTGGAAGCTGAAGAGGCCCAGCTAACATTTGTTTGTCCACTGTTCCTACCCACACACTGTGTTCTATTTGCAATCATCATCTATTCCTTTTAGAAATCAGGTCAGACAGAGACTTGCATAAAGTGGGATCTTCTCCTGTCAGGTGTGCATTGTTCTAGAGGTACTGCCCACAGAAAGAATGTTCCTCGAGTGGGACAGATGGGCTGAATCCTCTCCAGCAGTTGTGGCAAAGCCCTGCTAGCTAAAAAAATGTCCAAAATGTTGTCTCCTCAATTCAGTGGAGCTGATTTACATGTCTGGTGGACATGGCCTTGCTGTCTGAATAGAGGAGGAGGTTTCTGTATATCCCCCTGGGGTCCTGGTGCCGGTGAGAAAGGGCAAATTCCTCCAAGAGTGCTTTAGGTGTCGGACTTTGCTTTCTCTAGGTGCAGTAGATGACATTTTTCCCCTGTTAAGATGGCCCTGACCTGGCAGCCTGAAATCTCCTTTTCTTTCTGCTGCAGGAGAGGAGGCCTTAACCATGTACATGGACAAAAGCCGCCTTGACAGAAAGTCAGGAAATGCCACCCAGAGCGTTGAAGCTTTACACCAGCTCGCGTCCTCCTACTTTGTAGATCGTGATGGCACCATGAGGAGACTCCATGAAATCCAGATCTCTACCGGAGCAATCAAGGTACCACTTACTGCCTTAGGAAGAGGAAAAAGATTGTGTGCCTATATGGATTCTTTAGGGATTTGGGGCAGAACTTTGCCAGTCTTATGTCTTTGATCACAAGTTGTTTTGTTCCCAGGGTTAGTTTTTCTCTTATTCAATTGAAGAATTGATTTTTCCAGGGCCACTCATGTCTGGAAAGAGGTGGGCATTCAGTGTGGTGGTTGTGTAGGATGGGAGACTTTCACTAAATGTGACAGTGACTTCTGGAAGGGAGAGAGGGAGCAGAGGACCCAGATCACTCAGGGAGGTTGGAAGGGAAAGGCAGGTCTGTGAAATCAACAACCCTGTGCCACCTAAGAGTATTTGTCTCCTGGGGGTGCAAGGCTGCAAAACATCTCTCAGCTGAATTTGCTACAAGAAAAGGTGAAAAACTCAGTGCGGCATTACTGAGGCATCTGGAATGAAATGGACTGAGAGACAGCTTGGGGGTTGAAGCAGGAGGAAAGGGAAGCTGCTCAGAGAATACAAAATAGGGAAAATGGCTCTGCAAAGGCTGCCTTCTCTGAAAGCAATCATCCTACACTGGGCAGAGATTTTATTGTTGCTGAGTTCACTCCAGGGAAGGTGATGTGGATGGAGTCGTCATTGTTAGCCATTTCTGAAAGGTTTCATCTCTCATTATTGTTCTGTGCTGTCTCATGGCTGAGTCTGTTCCCTTCTGGATGGGAAATTGTGTTGCGATATTGAAACAGTGACAGCAGATAATCACCTGAGGTGTATTCTGGAAGGGCAGCTCTCCTCCATGGCTGGAAACCAACACCAGCAGCACTGCAGGTCATCTGTGCCTCCATCCTCAGCATAGGGCTGGTGTTCACATCTGCTGTGGGAGCACCAGGCACCACTATGGGCTGGCAATCCATCGCTCTTGCTTTGCAATAAGAGAAGCCAGGGAATAATTCCTCTACAGGCTTCTGATGTTCTCTAGTGGAGATCATCTATGAGAAACATCAATATGCAGGATCCCATTGCCAAGCCCAGAATAACCTGTGGTACCCTGAAGAAAGCAGCCACAATTCCTTCTGATTTTTCAGCTTTCCACTGCACCAAACATTAGCAGTGTCTGTGCAGGGTGGGGCCTTTTTTCCAAACTAGGGAAGATGTGCTTTGGGTTCTATCAGCTGGTGACAAGGAGTCCTGAATTAAAAGACTTAAAAAAGGGGGAAGGAGTGGTGCTGCAGTCAAAGGGAACCTTTCTTTTCTACATCCTGTGTAGGTAACAGAAACTCGGACCGGCCCCCTGGGCTGTAACAGCTACGACAATCTGGACTCTGTGAGTTCTGTCCTTCTACAAAGCACTGAGAGCAAACTCCACCTGCAAGGTAGGGCCCAGGAACCAGGGAGGGGGGTGGAAATGGGAGAGGGGTGCCCTTTTGCTGAGTCTTTTCCCCTCTTCTCTTTGCTGTGACTCTATTGTGTCTGGAAGTTCCCTGAAGCTGGTGGCTTCACATGAGGCTCAGCTCAGCAGAGCCAGTGAAGTGTCTGAGTGTCCTCTGCCATTGAATTTTGATGGACTTCTGTGTATGAAACACACACCAACATGAAAAAATGTGACCTCTTCCATCAGTATTGAAGGAGAATTCTGCCCACATCTCTCCATCCCTCCCCAGTTGTTGATTCATGTAAGAGGTTTGCAGATCAGCTTTTGGGACTCTCTAATGACCATAATCTTTGGGAAAAGTCACAGAGATTTTATTTGGATGCTAGAAGCCATGGCTTCAGTCCCAGATGGGGAGCTAGTCCAGAAGTCAACAGATAGAGGTCATGGCTGAATTAATAAATACATGCTGGTTAGCAAGAAGTCAGCTTCAGTAGAAGGAGGAAATTCACTGGGCATGTAATTTACGAAGGTTATTCCCAAGTTTTTTACAAAATAAGGAAATGTGGGATTTAATTGCTCACTTGCCCAGATGGTTTTATTTCTGGAATCCTTGTACTTGCACAAATTTTAATTTTTCAGATGAATGGGCTACATTACATCTTCCGCTTTGAGTATAATTTGGCAAGTGCTGTTCTAATCTTTGGTTTCACAGAAACTGGGTTTCATTTACCAAGTAATGTTGTGGATATAATATTATTGTTGTTATTATTTGCCTTTAAAAATAATAGGCAGGTTGTTTTCACTATGCCAATGATTACCCAAATCACTGAGTTCTGGTTCTTACCTAATTAACAGTGAGCAATTTGAGGGGTTTTTTACACTGTGCTGGTAATGAAAACCCAAGGATGAGACATGAGATAAGTGGGGAAGCAACTAAATCAGCAGGCAGCTTGGGTTTAGGCAGACAAGTGGGTAAATCAATAGACCTCTATTGGTTATCTGGTCCTACAAGAGAGGAGGAAAACAAGGGATGGGGAAGGAGGTGGAGGAAGAGGGGAAAATTAGGAGACAGAGGGGATGAGGCTGTGATCTCTGGTGAGAGCAGAGAAAGGACCTTGGGGGTCAACCACACGTGGGTTTCATGGAGCTCCATGGTTGAACCCAGTGCAGGGAGAGGCTGGAGCCAAGGCAAGGGAGACAGCAAGGGGAGGAAGGCAGGAGCTCTTCCTAATAGAACAAAGTGACCTTTAAAGCTCCACCTGAGTTTTCTACCTAATCTGGAGTGTGGTTCTTGGGATTAGTTACCCAGGATCCTTCCTCTGCTCTGAGAGGCCTCATTAGGAATTAGTCACAGGGCTGCAGCAGGTAATGGATCGTGACCAGGTCTCCTCTGATCTGATCAGCAGCCGAGCATGAGCTGCTGACAGAAATCCATGTTCCTGCCTTTGTGTCACTCCAGCTCTGAGCCTGGCTCAATAAAAGAGCAGCTTCTTCGTGACAGGGAGATTTTCTCTGAACTTGCTGCTGCCCAGCCCTGGGAATTGGGGTTTCAAAGCTGTGCCTTTCAGGAGAGACAATGGGTGGAATGTGGCACTGATTGCCCTGGTCTGGTTGACAAGGTGGTGATCAGTCGAAGGTTGGACTCCATGATCTTGGTGGTCTTTTCCAACCTAAGTGATTCCATGAACCCATGTAGTGTTTGGGCAGGTTGATTTCAGGGGAGGATGGTGCAGGGTGTCTGGTGCTGCATTTGTGGTTACTGGGACAGAAAAGAATCACTGGTTTATAAACCAGTATCCTTGTGGGCCCAGAATGCATGGCATGCACTGGGGTATATATATATATACATATATATACACAATATTTATCACAGGATCCACAGAAGGTCTCCCTTTTTCCCAGCACTTCCTGGAGCAGGATCCCTGTGGTGATGCAGAGCAGAAAGCCAGCAGCACTACAGCAACATGGTGGAAAAAGGGGAATTTGTGTTCCCTGGACAAGTGTCCTGGGCAGAAATTGGAAAATTTGACTGAAAAAAGCAACACTTTAAAAAATTTCAGGAAATCCAAAGTTCATAGACATGTCCTGTTGTATCAATAATGTTATTGACAGTATATGTCAATATTGGAGCATAACACTATTTCAGTGAGGTATGATCTTTCTGTGCTGTTCTAAACTGTGCCACAATAAACAGGAAATGTTGCATGTCACGTTGTTTGCTGCAGCAAATATGGTCATATTTAATAATACTATACACAGTGCATGTTATATACAATACTAATGTAACATTAAATATATTATACTACTATATTTAATATTACATTTTTATATATCTGTAAATACCCTTCTATATTATACATATATAACTACATAGAGAGATATTCTATACATCTATAGAATATATATGACAGTATAACATTAGATTTTACATTACAATTACTATTAAAGCTTTTTCCAAGATGGGCAGAACAGTAATGACCAAAATGGGCAGAATGGTAATGAAAGCACAAAACATTTCAGCTTTTCAGTGCAGTGAAATGAGGGAGTATGAAAAAATACATTTAGAAAGTCAAAAGTGCTTTTGGAGTCAACATGCTCTCACAAAATGCTTCAATGAAACTGCATTTTCAACAGAGAACTCTTCTGTGGAAAATATTTCAAATAGCTCTAATTTAGAGCTGGGGAAATTTACCTCTTTTAATGCAGGAAGCCTTTTATATACAGTCTAAAGCCAAACATCTCTCTCTAATAGTTTTTCTAGGTGAATTAAGGACATGTTCCCTTGTAAGACACTTCATATTCTGCCTGTAGTTATCTAAGATAAACTTATACCAAATCTGTGTCGCTCTTCATTTTTAAAGAGGAACTTTATGCTTTAGAAGTGGCAGAATTGCCCCTCTAATCAATAAGTTACCTTCAAACCTAAGATATTCAAGTCGGCAGCAAACTTAACCTTGTGCATCTGTTATCACCTCCTGAGGCTGCTGTTGGGGATGAGCCCATTCCTTATGCCTCCTGGCTTGGACTGAGGGATTGTCCCCATGGAAATGGTCCAGTATTCCAGTTTTTAAGACCAGCTTGCCCCTCTTCTTGGCTGCTGACAGGAGGTTGTTTCATCAGTAGACAACAGTGAAAGATTGAATATATATATATATGTTTTTTCTGAATGTTTGAAATATCCAAATAAATTTCTTAGCAACACAGCATTTGGGATCTTTTATCAGGGTTGTGGCTGGCAGCAGGGCTTTCCCAGCTAGCACAAGCTGCTCTGTGGGGCTGTTATATTCCTTGGGATTACAGCTTTCCTGCATTACAGATAGAAACTGTAGCACCAGAGCAGTGCTCTCAAAAGATTGATGCCACCTGTGCTTTACTGACAACCATAACCCACTGAATTCCAGCAATATTTTAGTCCCTGGGCATGGGATAGAACTACACATGAAAGGGAGGATTCCAGGACTTGGTGAGATTCTGCTGCTGGCACAGTGCTTGTAAAATCTCTTGCTGTGGTCTGATCACAGAGATGCTCAAAACTAAAGCAAAAAAAAAATGATATGGATCTACCCTTGTCTGGGGATGATGAGAAATCTGTGAANGAAATAGGCACAGCTGTATTTCAATAATACCGATTTCTTCCACAAGGAAATTCCTGGCTGGAAGATGTGAGTCCCATGTAACCCCTACAGCCTGCTTGAATGTCAGGGGCTTGTGTTTGGAGTGTGCACACTGGTGCTCCAATGAGAGGCTGGATTTGGGTGTCAACTGTGCAAACACTGCTCTGAGTGTGTGCTTCTTGTCAAATGCTTCAGGTGATGGATAAAGCAAAACCGCTTTCCTGATGGAGTTAAGTATTTATATAAGTGCTTTGATGAGTTGGTGCTAAGTGTGCAGAGGTCTGATTTCCCCTTAAACATTATATTAGTTCTTACAAGAGGAGGTTATCCTGGAAATGTTATTATTTTTTCAGAAAGCATGAGTTTTATGGGCAAAAAGTGAGCATCCATGTGAAGCACTGCAGTGTTAAAAAATGTTGTGTTTTTGAGATTACAGGGTATTCATGTTTCTGCATCTGCTGGAATGCATGGAGGATGTACCTTGCAATGGGAAGTGCTTTCCCTGAAACTTCAGTTGCTTTTTTCACCCCTATTCCCTCCAGAAAAAAAATAAAATAAAAATCTCCAAAGTCAGGATCATTTGTAGCTGGGACCAAACAGCTTGTTGTGCTTTATCCAAGTTAAAATTCAAAGAGAAGCTATGGAGAATTTAAGAGCCTGAGGTCATTTGATCTTATTCAAAGAGCCAGAGCAGGTTGCTTCTCCATGAAGCAGAGTAGAAAATGTATTCATGGGACTTGGACCATGAATGAAGAGTCAATGCACATCAAGAAATCCAGCTCTGCTCTCATGTGAGCTTGAAAGCTCAGTGAGTACAGCTGCCTCCAGGCTCTCCAGTCCCCTTTGTGGATCAGTTCTCCAACAGCATTGTACTTTCATTCCATCCTGAAGGAAAGTTTTGGATCCTGGCAGGTGGGACCATCACTAATATCCGTGTGAGGATCTGACAAGGGACCATCCCTCTGTGGTGGTTGTTTGCGATAAATCAGAGAATCCCAGAATGGTTTGAGTTGGGTTAAAGCTCATCCTATTCCACCTCCTGCCATGGGCAGGGACACTTTCCACTATCCCAGGTACCTCCAAGCCCCATCTAACCTGGCCTTGGACACTTCCAGGGATCCAGGGACAGCCACAGCTTCTCTGGGCACCCTGTGCCAGGGCCTCCCCACCCTCACAGGGAAGAATTTCTTCCTACTGTCAAATCTAAACCTCCTTTCTTTCAGTTTAAAGCCATTCCCCCATGTCTTATCATTACAATCCCTAGAAGAGGCTGAGCTTCAGAACGTCCTGAAGACAGCAGGAGGAAATCTGTGCTTCTTGTTGAGACACATCTCAGAAAAGACCAAAGAGACCTCAAAATGATGATCCTCTGCAGGCCAGTTTTGAGGTGTTTGCAGAGATGCTGTACTGGTCAGCTGTTTGTGTGTTCCTTCCAGTCCTCAACAGAAAAGCTGAAAAGGCAGCAGGATCTATGCAGAAACAGTGAGTTTCACTGTTTGCCACTGAATGCCAGGCTTGAAATCCTTCCCTGTGTAAATGTCACAAACATATTCCCAGCTGGATGGTGCTCCAAGCTCATCCTGCTTGGAGGCTGCCAGTTGGGTCAGGCAGAGGGGCAGCTTGCTGCCACCAAGCATGGTGCTCAGCCAGACCAGAGGGAGAGGAAACAGGGCTCCCTGTGCCTTCCACAGCCTCCTGAGCCCCCAAACCTGCTCTTCCAGAGGGACCTCATTAAGGTTGAAGTGCCTCTCTGGATCCAAAAGCAAAAGGGTAATGGGGGTCCCAGGGTCACCACCTGCTGTTTTTCTCTTGTCTGAGGTGAACACAACCCATCAGAGATGGGCCTGCACACCTGAAAGGGGTCACAGCCCTTTCTGCCATTCCTGCACACTTTCATCCTCTGAATTATTGTCTGATTTTCATTCCACTCCGATGAGCTGTCAGGCACAGATCTGGTAATTCAGCACAGCAGAAACACAAACAGATGGGTAATTGACCCCCGTGCCTTCATTACACTGGAGTTCAGTGCTGCCATTCAGGCCATAAACTCCCCTCGCTGCTGCTCCAAAGTCCCTGGCCTTTTCCAAGTGGGGTCCCGTGAAAGGCTCATTCGGAGTCATTGTCCTCTGTCTCTGCACCACAGACACTGACAGGGGCTGACAGGCAGGACTTGCCAGATAGAAGCAAACAGCTGCAAATGCTCAGGGAGATCTGTCGGGTGTCTGGAGGAGGACAGGGTGGAAAACCATGTGCACTGTGCACAGGTCAAACACTTAGACTGTTATTACATCCTCTGGTACCTGAGCAAGGGTGCACTTACACTAATGCCTGCACAGATGGATGGATACACAAACACTTGCCATGGAGAAAGGACAAGGGGACAGATCTCCCTGCCAATGTAAATCTGCAGAGCACCACTGAAATCATTGGCACTAAATCCATTTGCACTTTTATAGGATTTGGCAAGTAGCCTTCCTAGCAGGGAGCGAGCTGTGAAGGCTCAGGTACCCAGCTCCTGTGTTTATGCTGTGGGAGCTAGGCACTTAACCTCTGCAAGGGTCTTTTACAAATCCACTCTTGTGTTATTTTCCTTTCTTCTGTTTTCCATTCCTTCTTACTTTCCCTTTCAGTGTGTATTTTCCTTTTTTTTCTGTGGCACCAAACCCATTTAGTGTCTCTCAAAACAGGTCAGAGCAGCATAATGCTCATTGCTTCTGAACTAGCACTTAGTTTCAGGAGACAAAAACCACCACACCTGGGATTAAGGGAGGCTTTGCTTCAGGGGCTTTGTACTGTGCTGGGATCTGGGAATGGGATAAAAGGGTGTTGGGGAGAGAGAAGTTACTTGTCACCCCTCTCCCACACATGAGATGGGCTCTGTTCTCAGCTAAATCACTACCTGCCCTGGAGGGATGCAATTGGTACCTTCCTTATTCATGACAGCTTTTAATTCTTCACCATAACTTTCCCAAACTGTTAATGAAACAGCTTTTGAGGAAGAAGTACCTGAAATGACTTTTTAATTTACTTTTTTTTTCCTCCCATAACCCTCTTGTTCCCTCTCCAGGTCTCCAGATCATCTTCCCTCAATATTTACAAGAGAAGTTTGTCCAGTCTGCCTTGAGTTACATCATGTGCAATGGGGAGGGTGAATACATCTGCCGGGACAGCCAGTGTGGCTGCCAGTGCTCTGAGGAGTTCCCGCAGTGCAACTGCCCCATCACTGACATCCAGATCATGGAGTACACACTGGCAAACATGGCCAAGACCTGGACAGAAGCCTATAAAGATCTGGAGAATTCAGGTAACTGAGCAAAACTCACTTTTTCAATTCATGGCAGATTTTATCAGGTAAAAATATTTTATTCCGTCGGTATAATGCTCTAGTTTGGCTAAAAAATAGAGGATATTGAACCCAAACCCAGGATTTTAGTCTTGAGGGAATACCCCCTTTCCCTCTATTAAACACACAGACAGGAACACACACCCCACATGGCATTATGTGTCCAGGGATATTTTCCATGGAAGTGTATGTATAGTTAAAAATCTGATTTTTCATACCAAACCATCTCCAAATCTCTCTTTCAACAGTTCTGTGGAGGAACTTCCATAATATGAATGATGCAGAAATTGCTTTTCAGATTTGCATGAATGATTTATTCTGCTTTGGTGAAAGAAATTCAGAGTGAGAAGAACACACAGGCCAGAGGACACCTACTTTGAGGCAGGGAGAAGAAGGGAAAATGACTCCTCCTCCTGCAGGGCAATGTCTGCTGCTGGGAACATTTCACTTTTCAACTTTCTCCCCAGGTGAAGCTGGGCGTGTCAGCAGAGTTTGTTCCACACTGATGCTGATAGTGGGAGCAGTTTACCCATAGTAGGTGTGTTGTACTCATGGAATACACTCTCCTGAGGGCTTGAGATAGGAAGGAGCAACACTTCCAGTGAATTCTATCCTTTAGCAAGTGGCCTGCCTGCCCTGAAACCACACAGGCACCAAGCAGAACTTCATCAGAATCTTGTCCTTGTGTTGACTCTCATCTTTCAATCTCAACCAGCTACTTTCTGACACATTTTCTTCAATGATTATTGTCACAACTGCCCAGATCTCCATGTCAGGGAGGTAAACTGTGAGAAAAGGACCATCTGGCTCAATTCAAGAAGAATTCTTTGTACGTTTTCTTTCTTTCTTCATGTTGAAGGTCACCATAATCACTTTAAAAGCTGAAATGCAGTAGCCTGTGATATTTGCTTGAAGGGCTGTTGAGGATTTTGTTCATTCTTCAACATGTGGCTCCTGCTGGTGTTTCTGCTTCTGCACAGATCCATATGTCCCACTCATGCTGTCACCTTGGTGCTTAGCTGAGCAGTCAGAGTGGCAGTTAATGGCCTGAGGCTAATGACCATCTTGACCAGATCCCCCCCATGCACCTTGGGGAGCCACAGGGCTGGGCAGTTCCAGGAGGAGGTCACCAGATAACGAGGTCATATGTTTTGTCTGAGTTTCTGTGGGTTCATGGATGGGGTGGGTAACACCAGGATAAACCAGAAATGTGGATTTCAAGAGCTTTTGCCAGCTCTGTACTACACAAGTTTACAAGGATTGCTGGCAGTGCCTGCCAGCACAGCTCCGCCACTGGTTACGTGTTACCAGTTGTTAGTTCTGGCACAGGATCTTTACATAAGGTGTTCAAGAGCCACAGGTTGGTCTCATTAAACCCCTTCTCTTCTTCTCTGAGGGAATCTAACCCAGGCACTGAGAAGGTGAAAGCCCTGTGGAGAGGGGAGTTCCAGTCCCACAGTCTCCGTCCCAGTCACATTCTGTCCTTGCTGCACTCGATGCAAGCACAGGCTGGGGTAGATAATTATATGCAGGCTCCGTCCCCTTGAGATTTGAAGTGGGGAAGGTGTTCTTCATTTGCCCTGTTAAAGTGACATATTGCAGTGCAATTTCTGCCATATTCCACCCAGGGCTGGAGGCTTTTCTGGGCTAGATGGAGTGATTATCTTTATGTCTAAAGATGCTGCATCTGATTCATCACTTTGATGCATCATGCGTGAAGTTATCCTTTGAGATGGAAGTTGCTATCACAAAAGACTGCAGTATTAGTGTTTTGCTTCTTTGTTTTAATAAATATTCCCAATAACTAGAGGATTTTCTTCATTATGACCAGCAGAGGAGAAATCTCTGATGACATCTGAAGGCTTTTCCAATAAAGTGGACTGAAAGACACAGGAGTGCTCTGAAAGCAAATACCATTTTGCACAGGAAGCTACTGAGAGCCTAAAACATTTGTATTCTGCTTCTCTTCTGTGTTGGATCCTCTGTTAATCTGAAAAAATCATGCAGGGTGAATCAAGAGTTGGTGTGATTTGGAATAGTATCTTCAAAGTCAAGGAGGCTGCAGTGAGCTGAAGCTGCTTTGAAACAGCTCAGGAGTATTTTTAGCCTTGTGCTTCACTGCTTGTGTGTAAATTGAGAAATATTACTCTGCCTTATTCTTGGCATTTTAGAATCGGTGGTCAAAAAGTTCTGTGATTGTGGATTAAAAAAACCCCAACTTCTAATTAAGTCATTGAGTGGAGTTTTATTTTGTTAATTAGGGGTTTTTTTTCCCAAGACTATTGCTTTCTGATGTAAATGGGATTTTTCTTTTTCTTTTTAACACTGGCAAAAGGAAAACTTCATCTGTGAAAGAGATGTCTGACCTGTCAATTCCCTGTGGTGCCACTTGTGATGCTGAGTCATTGCCATGGGACTGCCTTAGGGATGGGGTGACTCGGCAGAAAGAGGGGCCAAGCTGCATCATGGGAGGTATAGTCTCAGCCATTAGCAAGGTTTTCTGTGCAGAGGAATAAAATAACAATAAATGCAAACAGACTTTTAATTAACTGGAAATTCTTTGGGTTAAAAATGAACTATTCCCAGAAATAATGAATATCCCCATCTGTACTGTTGGTTTCCAGGCAGAGTTATAAATAAATATAAATAATGAAAAAACTATGTTGGTTTTAAAGTACGTTTTTTCCTTCATCACCCTAATTTTAAAAAACCCCATCCAGCTTTTATTTTGCCAGATTCACTGCTCATTTGTTTTTCCCCCAACGTTGCACTGCGGTAGCAAAATGTACACACTGCACTGAAATTCCTGCCTTGCCCGTCTCGATGAAAAATGTAGCACATTCATCATCAGAGGGAAAAGAGCCTGGGCTCTTGCACAAACAGGCTTTTGAGGAAATTGATTTATAAGGGGCGGGAAGCAAATGCAAGGCTTTTACTGCTGAAAGGTACCCGGAGTAATCAGCATGGTCAACAGAAGCAATTAGACGTGATGGTACTTTGAGAGGCCCACGGAAAAGCACAGAGTTGGGTTTGGGGAGGAGAAGGGCACTGGAAGCAGCATTAAAAACAGAGTGAAAACCTGAGAGATGACTTAAAAAAAAAAATCTCTTAGTTATCTTTGGGGGAGAAAGGAGGCAAACAGATGTCCTATGGATGTTGGTAGTGAAATGATGATGATTATTTTTATGAGGAGCTCAGTTACACCATGTGAGGAGTAGGATGTGGATATCCATTTACCATCCATGTCAGGGTGGGACTGACTAAAGTACAGATATCCTTTGTTAAGCAGTTAAGGATAAACTGCGAGTTGATAAATAACAGGAAATCTGTTATGCAAATATCTTTAACTTTGTACTATAGGATGTAAATTATCTGGTCTGATTTTCTCCACTAATTCTATGGATTATTTCTTTTTAATTGAAATGATGTCAGCCTTTACAGGCTCTCCTTTTCTGACTTTTTTTCCTTTGCTTTTGTCCTCTTTTCCTCCTGAAAATAGGATGAAGGAATTAAAAAAGAAAAAAAAAAGGATTTGGAAAGGATCAGAAATAATGTATGTAACATACAGGAAAAGATGGCTGTACTTCTTGTTGTCTTGTTTGAGAAGTTTATGGCAGGGATCTAGCCCAGTCTCCCTCTAGAAGCAGGACCATGGCCAGCACTAGGTCAGGTCAGCCATGGTTTTGTCTAAAAGGACAGCAGAGTCTAAAAGGAGAGATTTTTATACATCTCTGATCATGTTCCAGCGCTGCATTACCTCCAAGTGACGAAGTTTTTCAGTAAATCATTTTAATTTCTCAAGCTGCAAACTGTGTATTGCTCCTTGTTATAGCAACTGTCTCTAAAAAGAGGAGTTGTGTTCATAAATATGAGTACCTTTTGAGCAGTTGCTGCTGCAATTAAATATCCCTTGGCCTCCTCTTTACCGAATGAAACCAATGCAGCTCCCCACACCTGACTGCAGAACTTGTGCTCAGGCCCTGGAGCATCTTGGTGTCCCTCAGCTCTGCCCTCCCTCTGTTCCTCCCTTTCAGGTGGGTGCCCCGGGTGTAGCCTCAGCAGTGCCAAGAAAAGGGGAATATCAACTTCCCCAACCAGCTGGATTCAGCCCAGTATGGCATTCTTTTTCTGGTGAGAACAGAGTGTTAACCCACCTCAGCCCCCAGGACCTTCCTCAGCTGGTTGTGCCCAAGCCTGTGCTGACACAGGGGGTTTTTCTCTCCTTGTACAAAACATTGCTCTTGTTGTTATTGCATTTTATGGAGTTCTTATTGTCCCACTCATTGAATTTCTCAAGGTCTCCCTCTGTCAAATACAGTTTTCTACCATGAAAAATTGAGTTATTTTTCCCTGAGAAAGTTGGAACCATCTGGTTTTTTCCCATCTGAAGATGTCCCAGCCTGGTAAGCAGAGTCTGAGCAAACCACCCTTCTCAGGGAAGAAGGAAGGGGTGATCATGAACAGAAACAGTATCAGAATTTCTGATTGTGATGAAAAAAAACCTTCAAACAAACCCTGCATAATGGTGGGGTTTTTTTCATTATCAAAATAATATGGAAATAAAGTGATCAAAAAACAACAAACACAACAAACAGCAACACTGAACAATATATTTTTCGATCAATTGGATTTGTTCCCTTTAGCTAAAACTGGCACCTTTTGTTCTCACCTGAGCTCTGCAAACAATTTTATTTTATTTTCCTCATTACAAAATGCAACTCATTTAACTTCAAATGGAGTTAAATGAGAGGAAAGAATAAGAATGGTCTTTTTAAAAAATGTGAAAGCAGGACATTTTAACATCATCCAAACCTTTCCTTTGGGGAATTTTTAAAGCTTTGTTTTCCCCCCCTTTTTTTTTTAATGACACAGCAAAATGCTTTGCCTTCAACAACAAACAGCACTTCAGGAGCAGCTGAAAAACAATGTAAATGAGAACTCTTTAACTTACAGTGATTACAACTCCCAGCTTTTTGTTTCTAAGCCTTAGACTATAACCTCATGCTCCAGGGAATTTCTTTCTTTTTTTTTTTTTCTCTCCCTTGTACACTTTTAACTGTGTTGTTTCACCTTGGCATTCACTATAGGTTTTTTTTTCCTATATGGGAGCAGCAACAGCCATGGAAATAGTGGCTTCCTGGGGCAGAATGACAGAACAGTGAGTTAATGGACATCACCTTCCTCTGGCAGCACTGATAGCCTCGTCCATCACTGCTCTTTCTCCACCCAGCTAATGAAAAGCTTTATAACTTCATTACAGCTCCAAAACCTCCATACTTCTCCCCATTTCTTGTGTGTGTTCCAGATGAGTTTAAATCCTTCATGAAAAGGCTACCTAGCAACCACTTCCTGACCATTGGGAGCATCCACCAGCACTGGGGGAATGACTGGGACCTGCAGAACCGCTACAAGCTGCTGCAGAGCTCGCTGGAAGCCCAGCGCCAGAAGATCCAGCGCACTGCCCGCAAACTCTTTGGCCTCAGCGTCCGGTGTCGGCACAATCCAAACCACCAGCTGCCTAGGGAAAGGTAAATCTGTCCTTCCTCGGGCACAGAGGGGCTGGGCTGGGCTGGGGGGGCTGGTGGAGCTGAGTTCAGTCTTGGACCTAATCCCAACAGGCTGTGTTTAGATGTAGGTTGTGTTGGCATGGATGTTTGGGGGAAATGGTAAAATCTGGGAGTGAATTGAAATTCCTGGAGGTGTAGGTAACTTTTGTCACGTTCCTGACTACACTCACATCCCTTCTGTGTGGTTTTACCTACCCAGGGGAAGGGCATCACTTATTCTTCAAGTTCTGTGAGAATATGTGTTGTCTGTTCTGCAGACTAAGCTGCTTTTTCGTGGTTTTCCCTCAAGATCCATAGCCAAGCTTCCAGCCTCCACTTGCTCTTGAAAGGGACATGTGGAGCCAAGGTGCTTCAGCCCATTTTTGGATTGTGCTCCTCAGTATCTCCAGAGTGAAAGAGAAGCTTTAGTTTCACTTGGAATACATTCACTTGGAATTTCTGCTGTGAGAGGCAGAGTGAATCTGTAAAACCTCACTCAGGAGAAGCCTTGCAAGGTTATTACAGATGGAGAGGGCAGATTTTCCATTACTGCTACTCTCCTGCTGGCTTCTTTCAGCTTTAACCTGGAGCTGAGTTTGCTTCAAGTAATTTTTGGAGACTTGCATTTCTGGATTTTAATAAACATCTCTTGCTGTGTCTTTCTACATTGTCTGGAATGAAGCAACACTGAAAATCTTAGGGAAAAATATGAGTCTGAGTACCTTTTCTTCCATACTTTTCTTGGAAGGGTCAAGTTAATATTTGAAACTGTCCACTTCCTTCGTTACCTAAATATTCAGTTTCAAGAGAAAAATTGACAGATTGACTGCTGTCTACTGCTCTCATCCAGCTCCCTGGCTGCTGAAAACGCTGACTTTTCATTTCATGCCGATGCAGCTCAGAAAATTCTTCCAGGGCTTAACACCTCTTTAATTATGAAGAAATCTCATGTTTCAGTACAAAGATTTGATGGACTTACTAGGGATAAGGAGAAATATCTATTAAATGTAAGAGATTATGAAATAAAGTCTTTGGAGAGCTTCCTAAACCTGCCCCATCCCTGCCAACTGGCTGAGCTGTTCTGACCAACCTGATGCTGGAGGAGCCACAGACATGTCCAATGTGGAATTTTTAGTTGTGCCACAACAACAACAACGTGAAGCAGCAGTGAGGAAATCTCCACCCAACCACGTTGCTCCAAAACATTTAGACAAATATGTCTCCAGCATTTCTCATCTATTTTAAAAACCCAGCCAAGCAGAAAGGGAGCCTCCGACTACTACAATGAAATCTGGGGGAAGGAGGATGGAATGGATGATGGCAGCTGGGTTTTTAACTGAATGATGTGCTTGATTTGTTTAAGTCAACATCAGCAGGCGTATTATCATTTCTTTTCTTGTTTGTCATTCTGCATCTGCAGCTAGGCAGGGGAGCAGCATGGTAGGAGCTCTGTAGTGGAAGAGGTGCAACCCATCTTTCTCCTCACAGAGCTGGGAAATACTCTCATTTTCTAATTGCTGCAGTACAGAGTGACAGAGGCTTATGAAGCATACCAGTGCCTTTGAAAGGATGGCAAGGTTCTATTAAGAGCAAGCCTCTCTCTCTTTAATACACATAATTGTAAGCCTGCATTATACATTCAAAGGCAATGTAAAAAAAAGAAATGAGATTGCTGTTGATTGTCCTCAGGGAAAGGAAGAGGTGGTGTTTCCAAAAGGAAGATAAGAAAGGAAGAGTAGGCATTCTGGCAATTAGGCTGATTCTCCATGACCCTTTGCAACAGCTAACGAGAAAGGTATATAAAAATATAGATAAAGATATAGATAGATAGATAGACAGATAGACAGACAGATAGATAGATAGATAGATAGATAGATAGATAGATAGATAGATAGATAGATAGATAGATAGATGTATATTTGGTCTGTACTTCTTTTGTCAAAACCCAGGAAAGTTTACAGGTTTAAAACAGAGGCAAGTCTCTTGGTTTAAAAAGGAGACCACTCCTCAGTTAATAAAGCTTCGATGTTGAATGATCACCTGTAGTTTTATTTTAAAACACTGGATGTAAAATATAAATAACATCCAATGGAGAGAGGGGTTATACATGTTCTGGCCTCCAGCCAGAATACATCTCACAGCTGCTGAGAATAAAAATAGCATTTTTTACTTCACTGTTCGGTACAGAAAACCTGAAAGTACCCCCGAGCGGCTAGCGCTGGCTGGAAAGTGAAAGGTGAATTTGCAAAAGAGAACTTTTTAAGTCCCTTCCTTTTTTCCCAGCAAATAAAAAGAAAAATCTGTCTGGCTCCCTGTTACCAGCATTGCCAGGGAACCACGTGTCCAGTGAGCAACGGTCAGAAAACATTGCAAAGTAATTCTCACTCAGAGCCTGGCCTGCACATCATATTTATTTTCACTTTAGAATCATGGAATCGTTGAGTTTGGAAATGACCTCCAAGATCAGTGAGTCCAATTTGTGCTTGATCCCCATCTTGTCACCCAGACCAGAGCAGTGAGTGCCACATCCAGGAATTCCTTGGACACCTCCAGGGATGTGGACTCCCACCACCTCCCTGGGAAAATTTTAAATGAAAATCAATGGCTATTCTGGTGCTGATTTTTAGCTCTTAAACACTGGCTCTTTCCAGCATCCGCCTTCTCTGACACCTCTTAGGTACAGTGTTGAGCCTGAGCCATCAGAGGGGTGTGTTTTAAAATGTTCCCTTCTGTCAGCTTTGGCTGGTCCTGTGCATATTCTTAACCTGTCCCAGCTGCAAGAAAAAATGGGTTAATTTATACCACATTTCTTATCTCTCACTCTCCCACACTTCACATTGCCATGTTTGTACTTGATGCCCAGCTCTGCCCTGGATTCTGTATTTTCATTTAATTATATCCGTTATCAGCAGATGGTGGGTAATCTCCTGTTTCATTTTCTTCTTGTTTTTTTTTTCTTAGTCCTACTTGTGTCTTTGCTGAAAGCTAAGACATACACATGCACACAATGAAAAACAGCCTTCCATCCTTTCTCCACAAAGTCCATCTGGAGAACAGGAAATTTACTGGTGTCCATTGCAAGATATCAGCAGAGGTTTCTTTCCCATTTTGTTCTGCTGGCTGTTAGTATAAAGAAGGACAGGACTATCCAGTGATTTTTTCCTAAGATAGAACACACCCAAAATGGACACAATATGGTCACCTGACTCTAATTTATACTGTATCCCCTGCTATGGCCTGGCACTCCTTGGGGCATTATCAACACCTAAAACCTGTGTAAAGCATCAATCCAGCACTGCACAAATCCAGGTGCATTTGACTGGCTTTCCAAACAGGAAGCACAAGGCTTCAGATGGGTGAAAACATACTGGTATTGCTGAAAAGTGAGCAAAAATTCACCTGTGAGCAGAAGGCAGCTTCAGCACCCTGGGATGGTTTGGAGATTCTTGTTGCTGTCAGTTTGTGGCTGTGTTTTGCAGCCACACTGTACTGTGCTGTCCCCTCCCCTCTGAGGCAGAGCTGTCCCAGGAATCAGGAGGAGCCCTGTGCACTTTCTTGGGGGACCCAGGCTGTCACTGTCTCCCTCTGCAGCAGGCATTTATGGAGGTCACTGCCTTGCTCCCAAGCTCCCCAGCCAACTTGTCCTTTCTGCCAACAGAAGAGCTCCTCTTGGCTGGGAACAGGGGACAGAGACCCTGGCAGCCCTGTACCACAGGAAGAATGTGAAAATTGTCTGTTCCCACATCCAGCACTTCAGAATTTTTCTTCTAATGCCCTTCCTTTTTTCCTCACCCTGTCTTTTTTTCCCTTTCTTTTCACTCCTTTTTTTCCTGCTTTTCATTCCTGCCTGTTCTCTTTCAGTTGTTGGTGTTATTGTTTTTTCCCTTTCTCCAGCCCTGTTACTCCTGCCCAGTGTTTCTCTCTCATTTTTCCTTTTACCTGCACATTTTCCTCTCTTTCTTTCCCAACTTTTCTGGTTCTACTCCTTGATTATTTTTTTCCTTCCAGCGCTTTCCTCTGTTTTACACTCTCATCCCTCCACTCTCTCCCTCCCCCTAATCATCTTGCTGTTCTTTGCTGCTGTATCATTTAATGCCTTCTTTGATACAGCCTACAGCTTAATGATTATTCGGAGGTCAGGCAATGCAGGTGCCATGAATTTCACTAATCCAGCTCTGAGAGCCTCTGTCCATAATCACTCCTCCCGTTCTGCAGGGGCTGAATCCTAATTTGTCATTAGCCAGTCCTCTCACTGCAGCACTACCAAGAACTTTTTGCCCAGAGGAGACAATAAAGTATTCATTAGCCAGGGGGAAGGCGGAGGGGAGGGAGCAGCGGCTGCACAGGGAGTTCTGCTGAGGGCTGCTGAGAAAGGAGTTGCTGTGCCCAGCTTTCCTGGGGCAGTGGGAAGGGGGAAAAGAAGGAAACAAGGCAACATGGCAAGTGGGTTGTGCAAAAAGTGAATGTGGGTTGCAGTGTCATTTTCTAGGAGTCGTTCCAGGGCTGCAGGATGTGGGGTTGAAGGTGCTGATACAGCAGCTGTGAGAGTGGTGGGGCTTGGGGGGGGGTGAGTGGGGCTGATTTTAAGGGAGAGACTGCACGAGGTGGTTAATTAGCAGCAGTCTTTTGGGTTCATTTAAGGAGGAATAGCTTTAGCAGCTTTGTCTCTGTGCATCCTGGCTTCCACCGTCTTTTCTACTGCTCTGAGCTCTGCACCATAAGCAGAAGTTGCTGTTTGCTTTGCCTCATCCTGTTACAGGTCTGTTTTTTAGAGGGTGGGGCCAATTGCCAATGACCTGAAGAGCAGTTTTCTCCTGCTAGCCTGGGAGTTCTGCTGCCCTTGTGATGTCTGATAGCCCCACAGCCTCTGGCATGGCTTCATCAGCTCCATTTCCATGTCACTGTAGCACTGCTGGGATCCTTGGCAGGATACTGTGCCTGTCTCAGTTCCTAGAGCAGAGTGAAGAGAGAGGGATCAGATGAGCATTTCTAAGTGGTAGCTATTTCTTAGAAGGCTTTTGCTCATCACCAAAGGAGTAAACAGCAGATGAAAGATTCAGTCTAGAAATAGACTGGAATAGCTCCCAGATGCCTCGGCAGGGCATTGATGTTCTGAGAGCTCTGCCTCAGATATATCCCTGAAAACACTGTAGCTCCAGCAAGATGCCAACACCAACTCCCTGTGAGGCCTTACAATGCTAATTCTTCCTTCTCCTCACCTGCAGGACAATACAGGAATGGCTTACCCGAGTCCAGTCTCTGCTCTACTGCAATGAGAATGGGTTTTGGGGGACCTTTCTGGAAAGCCAGCGGAGCTGCGTTTGCCATGGTGGCACCAGTCTGTGCCAGCGCCCCATCCCCTGCATCATCGGGGGCAACAACAGCTGTGCCATGTGCAGCCTTGCCAACATCTCCCTCTGTGGCTCATGCAACAAGGGCTATAAGCTTTACCGAGGCCGCTGTGAGCCCCAGAACGTGGACTCTGAGCGGAGCGAGCAGTTCATCAGCTTTGAGACAGACTTGGACTTCCAGGACCTGGAGCTGAAGTACCTTCTGCAGAAGATGGACTCTCGCCTGTATGTGCACACCACTTTCATCAGCAACGAGATCCGCCTGGACACCTTCTTCGACCCGCGGTGGCGCAAGCGCATGTCCCTCACCTTGAAGAGCAACAAGAACAGGATGGACTTCATCCACATGGTGATCGGGATCTCCATGCGCATCTGCCAGATGCGCAACAGCAGCCTGGACCCCATGTTCTTTGTCTACGTCAACCCGTTCAGCGGGAGCCACTCAGAGGGCTGGAACATGCCTTTCGGGGAGTATGGCTACCCGCGTTGGGAGAAAATCCGCCTCCAAAACAGCCAGTGCTACAACTGGACCCTGCTGCTGGGCAACCGGTGGAAAACCTTTTTTGAGACTGTCCACATCTACCTACGCAGCCGGACTCGGCTGCCCTCCCTCCTGCGCAACGAGACTGGCCAAGGGCCCGTGGACCTTTCCGACCCCACCAAGCGCCAGTTCTACATCAAGATCTCAGACGTGCAGGTCTACGGCTACAGCCTGCGCTTCAACGCCGACCTCCTGCGCAGCGCAGTGCAGCAGGTCAACCAGTCCTACACACAGGGCGGGCAGTTCTACTCCTCCTCCTCCGTCATGCTCTTATTGCTGGATATTCGGGACCGAATCAACCGCCTGGCCCCTCCAGTGGCCCCGGGGAAGCCCCAGCTGGATCTGTTCTCTTGTATGCTCAAGCACCGCCTGAAGCTCACCAACAGCGAGATCATCCGAGTGAACCACGCACTGGACCTGTACAACACCGAGATCCTCAAACAGTCTGACCAGATGACAGCCAAACTCTGCTAACCCTGGACTTAGCAATGGACACCTTGGTGATTGATCTTTTTGCTGTATAAAAAAAAAAAAATAAAACAAAACAAACAAACAAAAAAAAAAAAGAGGGAAAAAAGTAAAAAGGAGGAAAGAAAAGTGGGGGGAAAGGAAAGAAAAGAAAAGGGGAAAAATAAAATTTGTAAAATGTAATTAATATACAAAAGAGGGGAAAAAAAAGAGAAAATTCTTCATTTGTTGAAAACTAAACCCGTTCTAGCAGCTGTATAAACTTGTCAGGCATGTTTGTTATTTCTATAATCCGTCATAAAAGGGTAACACCGTACTCTCTCTTGACCTTGGGGGTGTTGCTTGCGAGTCCTCAAGGGCAGCAGAGGAAATAAAGGGAGGGGCAGAGAGAGGGGCAAACTTCTGTACTGAACTGTCAAGTTTTCTGCTATGCAGGTGCCAAGACAAAAAGACATAAAAAAAAATTCAAAGCAAACAAACAAGAATTATATGTAAATGTAAAAGAGTTACCATTATTCCTTTAGTGGGAGTAAATGGTTAAAGATAAAAGATATTTCTTCTGTTGAGATTTATGCCAGCTTTATATTGAGTTATTCCCACAGCCTTTGCTGAGCTTTGCTGGAGGACAGGAGGGGATGGCAGCCCTTGGGGAGTAAAACTGATGCCTCCTTTGTGAGACCACACAGAAGAGGCTGAGGGTGGGTGAAGGGCTCAGGTGTCCTCACTATGGGATTTCCATCTTGGAAGACATTTCACCAGAGGTAGAGGCTCAGCAGATGCTGGAAAATGGGACGTGTTGGGTTGTTGAGCTGACCTGCAGTTTGTGCCCTGCATCAGGCTGGTGTTGCCTTCAGTGGTGCCAGAGGAGTAGCAGCACCTGTAAATCTTCACTCACTCATCTTTAAGGCCCTTCCACATAGTCCCTAAAGCAGAGAAAGCCAAAATCCTAAAGGCAAAGCTGAGTTTGTCTTTCTGCCTCAGGTGCTGGGTTTTCCAGCAGCGCTGGGTAACCCTCATCACCACAAAAACTAAAGCACAATGCAAGGGAATACATTTCCAAGGAAACCTGGAGACACTGAAGGGTACATAGGTCATTTTTGTTCATTGGGAAAGGAAAAAATCCTTTTTACTTTCTTATGTTTCTGTGGCTGTGAATAATATACTTGTCTCACTTACACTTTGTCCACAAAAAAAAAAAATACAGCAAATATATGAGAACATTTAATGAAAATATATGCAAAATTAGTAAAAAGGAGGGGTGGGAGGGAAAAGCACAACAACCAAACCTACCCTGAGTTTGCAAGCATAAAGCCAAATTAAAAATAATTGAGTTATCAAAAAAATACTAAAATAACCAAAAGGTGGGTAAAATTTCTTGGAATGTGTGTGGACGTGTTTGGATTTAAACAAAAAATAAGATGTTGAATGGAGTGTGTGAATGTAGAATCAGCTGAGCGGGGTGATGAAGCCTGAACACTGTGGGAGGTGAGTAGTGAGGTGTTTCTCTTAATTTCACTGGTTTTTTTTTTAGTTAAAGTTGATTGAGAAGTGCCAGTTAGAGTTTGGAATTCCTGCCCTCCAGAAAGGGAGAAATAAATCTTGGATCCTGATGGCTTCCAGAGCTGGAAGAGCATCCTGGGAAAAACAGGTCTGAGCAAGGGGCACAGTCCTGATCCAAAGACCAAGATTTGGATTTGGCTCAAGATTTAACGTGTTGATTCAAATGAGCTCAAAATAGTCTTGTAGGAATTTTGACTTTATTTGAAGACTTTGGCTGAGATTCTAAGAGTAACATCAGTTCTGGAGAGACCTGAATGCATTGTGGTATTTGTCATGTGACACCAGGACTTGGGCAATTAAGGCTGGCTTCAGGTTTAATTCATATGACTTAGGTTGATCTCATCCAAATTTCCTGAGAAGGAACTGGATGCCTTAAGGAAAATATACATTCACTGAACTCTCCTGCTGAGCTACCAATTGAGGGCATAAGAGAAGCAATTTGGGTTATGAGTAAAACTCCAAAAAGGGGGATTAGTCAAAAAAGTCTGTCTATTGGAAGAAGAGCTGGGTGAATTAAAAAGCAAATATGTTTTTAGGGACATTTCCTTTAGTAGTAGCTTTTTTTCTCTACCTTGTATCAAGATCTCTCTCTCTCTCTCCTGGGCATCCCACACAAGAAGCCTCAGGTTGCCCATTTTTCCCAGTGTTTGTTTTTCATTTGCTTGGTCTTTGCTTTGTGTAGCAGAAAATCATATTAGACCCCACCATTCCAAGAGTGTTCTTTATAGATGTGACATTTCTGCCTCAGCTTACTGATAAGAGAACATTTGGCAGCAATCGTATGCATGGAGGTGAGTTTTAAGCAAATAGTAGAGAGTATTCATGGGAAATGAATGTCAAATTTGTAATTATCAGTAGAAATAATGTTCCTGACAGTTACATCCATCTAAGCAGGGAATAGAAATGTACTGTTTAAATTACATGTATGACCCAAAGAGCTGACACTGGAAAGAACTATGGTTATAGCTCTAAAAATACTGAGTGCTGCTTCTGAGCAGCCTGAGCTGCAGCCTGCATACAATGATGGGATTTGCTCATGGCTGGGAATAGTGACTGTGCCAACACAGAGTGAAATTAATTTGATAAATTCCTTTCCTTTGAGATAAGAATCCAGGTCTAGCGAGTAGAAGACAAAGAAGCTGCAATTAAATCTCAGATCTCATGGGTTACTAGCAGCACATTACCTAAATCTTGCCTGGTGTTTGTGGAACTGGTAGGGATCAAATCAATTGCCCTCATGTATCTTTAATGATGCCTTGGGATGAGCAGCCCCCAGCACTTACTACCTTCAGCAGTAAGGGCAACTCCATAAACCTTAAGCAAGGTTTTGGGTGCCAACACAACATTAAATCTGGTCTGGCCCATCCAGAACCAAGTGGATGGTGTGGAGCTGAGAGAGGCACATGAGGTAACATTCCCATCATGGCTGGAAGGGGGGAAGCTGGAGCATAGGGAAACAGTACAGGAAGAGGGAAGGAATTTTGGCATAGACATGTTAAGCGTATAGAACTCACCTTGGGAGTACCTGATGGTGCACCTGAATATGATGGCACATCAACACCACAAAGTGGAGCCGTGTTCCAACATAGTTACATGAAATTTTGTGAAGGAATACAGCAAAAATGCCAAGAATAAACTCCCATGTCCTTCAAGGTAGGGAAGATGAAGCTATTTGGCAGCTCAACCACCATTTTGGGCTCAAAGCTCATGTCACTGAGAAAATGGAAAAAAACCCAAAAAAGCCAATCAAATGTGGCCTGGATTATGATTTTGTTGCTAGAAAGTAGATTAAACAGGGCACATGCTCTGCTTCCACTGCTCAGTCCCAAAAGCCCTTCCCCAGGTAAAGGGCAGTCTGTGACAGCCAGATCCAGAAACATCCCCCAGATTTGGTTTAGGGAATTTGTTCTGCAGGCAGTAGGAGAAGTGGAGGCATCTGACATCTGTCTCAGCAAGAGAAAGCAGTTCAGATCCCCCAGAGAGGCCACACCAGTGCTACAGTGGGGTTAATGGGCTCCTGAGGAAATGATGGTTATAAAAATGTGTTTGACAAGACAATGACTGGAATGGAGGGTAATTAACAGAGCAGAATTAGGTGAGGCCAGGAGAACACCTTCACCATAAAACTCGACCCACTAACCTGCATGATCAGTGGGTATTGTTGTAGAGTTTAATGATAAAAGGGATGTTCGTACTCTCAAATCAGAGTAACCATTTTTCCAACTGTATGAGAACAAAACCCAGCTTCCTTCCTTGGCACAAGAAGGAGTTAGGGAGTAATTAATCAGATTGTCCAGCTCAGCTAATAGAGAGATGCTCCTACCAAGTCAGGGCAGATACTTGTCCCCTGCTGTCATTAAATTAGTGACTACATGAAAGCTGGAGCTTCCAAATAACCCAGAGAAAAAAAGAAAAGCCAATGCCAGGTGTCCCAGAGTCAGAGCATGGAAAAAGCAGAAGGTAGGGCAGAGTCCTGCTTCCCTTCAGATCCAGAATAGATCTGGGACCATGTTCCTCCAGCCACATGACAGAAATGCATTGGGAGCTTCCCAAGAAATCTGCTCTTTAAATTATTCAAATTTAGGCTCACCAGCCGGTGTGGCAGAAAGCAAAAGACGTCAGCAAGTCTTATTAACATGCTGATGCTATGGCTTCAGGAGTGTGCAGAATGTCCATTTGGATCAGGGCTAAGAGCACAGCATGAAGTTGCCACGGAAACATGGAGAGGCAATTAATTAGCTATCACATGGAATCATCAAGAAGAATCTGGATCTCAGCAGATTTGGCCTCCTCAGAGGCAAAGGGCACATCCCCAGAGACCCCCCCAGTCAGGCCCAGTGACCCCCTTGCACAGCTCCAGGATCAACCACATTCTGGAGCAGAAATATCCTCTTGGAGGGATGAGAAACAGGTGGACAAGAAAGGGGAAGGTGCAACAAGGGCAGAAAGCAGAGGAATAAATAAAGGATAGAAATAATTTCCCCTTTTTCTTGCCCCTCCCCCTCCCCTCCCCTCCCCCTCCCTGGAAGCGTGGCTGCTCTTGCATAAAAGAACACAAGAGCTGCTGCTTTTTTAGCTGACAAGGCTTATGCCAGTGACCTCAAAGAAATCAAGACCAGCCCCAAGGCCCTGGCAAATCAGATTAATGGAGTTTGCATCTTCTTGGGTGGGCTGCAACTGGGATGAGGGAACTCCAATGCTCCCTAAAGCCATCCTGTTCCCTAAAGCCATCTCAGGCCACGCTAAACCAGGACTCTCTTTCCCCAAAGAAAAACATGGGCAAGTAAGAGAGGCTTCTTGGCCATTTGCCCAGCCTCCCTTTGGAGCCAGAATCCTGTAAGCAAGCTGTGATGGACTTCAGCTGCCATGGATGGGATGTTCTTTTTAGCTCTTTAGCCCACTTGCTAAAACATGGCTCAGGAGGACATTTGGCAGATGGTGCCTCCTGCACACGGGTGTAGCAAGATCCCCAGCCTGGCTGCTCAGTCCCAGTGCTGCAGGAGACACACTGGGTGCCAAACCCAGCTCTGTGCTCTGTCTCCCAAAGTACTTTCCTTGAGGAATTTACCCTCATTGAAAGGAAGAAATGGCACAAGGAGGAGGTGCTGCAGGTCTGAGAGCAGAAGGTGGTCTGTGGTATGTGTCTTTGGGAGAGGCTGAAGGGAGACACAGCAGACAAGGCATAAGGAGGTCATGGGGGAGACACTTCCATGTTCTTTCTACCTTGGAAAACTTGAAATCATAGATTAACCCTGCTGGAGCCAGTCAGATTATAGACTTCTTGTCCAAGACTCTACATATCAATTATCTCACCCTCACAATTTCTTTGCCTTTATCTAAATCTTCTCCTAGTGTCACCAGAATTATTATTCATCTATGAATTAAATAAATATGGAAATCGGTGAGGACTAAAATACCATATAAAAGCCTCGTTGGGCACTTCAGTTCTTCCTCCTGAATTTTTAACTGGCACAAGATGGGTGGTTTGTACAAATACATTGTTCAACCAAACCTTCCTTCAGTGCAACAAGAAAAAAAGGCAAATTATCCAAGTCTCTGCTCCTTGGATATTAAAGACATTTTCAGGAACAGCCACAGGTACTGTTACCCATCTTTGTGTACCCATCCTGAGCATTTATCTGTGGAGCAGTGCAATCTCCAGGTGGTTCCTGTCGACCTCCAGCACTTGCTTTTAAGCCAAGAAGGAAATTTGACCTTGTGTAGAGACTTAAAAAAAACAGACCCCAGAAGAACTACAAAAGGTATTGCTGAAAAAAAATCACCACGGCAGCAAAATCTGTGGAGGAACGAGATCTGGTGAGGTGACCCCTGAAGAGATACAGGCAAAAGAAATTGGATTATTGACCTCAGTGCTCAGGGAGGATTCCTTTCACTCCCCCAGCCCCTCTTGTCTCTCATCACCTCCTCATTTCATTTTTGGCTAAGTGGTGAACAAAGCCAGCCCATTAGATATTATATATAACACACATCATGCAAGCACAGCTTAAAATAATATTTTAGTGCTGAAAAAGTCAACTGAATCAACCTGAGCAAAAAAAAAAGGCAAAATGAAATGGGCAAAGCACACCGACTCATTTTGTTTATTAGGGATGTTTTTGCCAGTAATAAATCTCTGTGAGATACCTTAATTTTTAACTACACAACAGCTTCCAGTAGAAAATGTCCAACTGAATAATTTTGGCTGAAATTTTAAGTATAAAAGGATAGTTTAAAGTCGAGATTTCTTGACTGACATATGTGGGACTCTGAGTTAGCCCCGTTTTAATACTGTCAGTCATGTTGTCTAGAACACAGATTTGTCTAAATAGGAAAGAGAAGTTCAGCTGGGGTGATTTTCCAAGATGCTCACACATCTCCTCAAACAGGGGTGTGCCAAGGGGAGCTGAAGGTCAGGAGTTCTCAAAGCTGCTGCCAGCAATAGAGGAAAGAACACCTGGATAATGGTGCTGCTGAACTCAAGTGAGGGAGCCAGGAGACAGAGTGTGACATCAGAAGGACAGAAACACAATTACACCTTCTGTGTTTCTACATGCAGGTTTTTGTTAAGTTTTGATATGTGTATATTATTGATATTTTAACTTATTAACAGACATCTATTAATTTATCTATTAATCTGCATTTTGAGGTCTCAGTGACAATCCAAGCCTCATTGTGTTTATTCCTGGGCATACACTGAATTAATACAAGGTTGCCACTTATACAGACATGGTCAGTTTAGAACTACTCTTATTTTATAAGTGGGAAAAAGAAGTCCAAAACGAACAAAGAGTGACTTGCTCTGGCAAAGCCTGCACAGAACTGTACCAGAGTCTCTCTGGAGTCTCAGCCCAAAGCCTGACCTTTGTGTGAAGATGAGGAGAATGTCAGCATGGGAATGGTTATTCCAGGTGTGCTTTATTTCTGCAGCCGGTCCCTGGTGTCTGACTGCCCCGCTCACACGAGCAGTGACAGTGACCCTGAGAAAGATGTACTGTGCTGTGCTGCCACGATGTGGGTTTTGTTTCAGACTTCTGACATCCCAAATGCTCAGGTTCAGCCTGAAAGAGCAGTCTTCACCTAATTTTGGGGTAAAGTGACCCCCATAACAGAAATTTCCTGGAGATGAAGCAATCCTTATTTCAGCCTGTTTTCTGGAGCAGGCTCCTTGACATCATTCAGCATCTCCCTCTTTGTGGGGCTGTGCCATAGTTTAGGACTGAATCTCATTCTGCCATGTGGTGACAGGATCATATTCTAGTAATGGCAGACATCAAAGGGCTAAGATCTGGCTTTCAAACTTCCCTAAGACATTTAGACTCAGGTTTCTGTTAAGATTCATTCTAGGATGAGAAAGAAAAACCTGGATATTGCCTGAGTTGGATTTAGACACTAATTCTGACCTTTTGTGTTTTTACAAGCTACTCAATTAAGGTAGATCACTCCTGCCTCACTCCAGGATACTTGTGAACTATCTCCAGACTTTCATTCCCTCTTGATATGAAAATCTAATCATGTTCATTGCTCAAAATCAACTCTGGTTGAAGACTAATGCAAAAAAGCTCAGCTTAAGCAAGCAGCTTGTTCAGGAAATGTAGATAAGAAACCCTGGCAGGTTGCTTTGAAAGTCAATAAACTTGGATTTAGGAGGATTAGTGAAGGGCTCAGTCCTGCAGGGTGCTGAGCACAATGGGTTGCAACACTGAGGGTCTGAATGTGTGTGGCAGATGCATGAAAGTCAAAGGGACTGTTCAAACCCCTCAGAGTTAAAATAATGCCCATGTATTATTTTGGCTGGAATTCAGAGTTCTCAATAACTGGAAATGTGTAGGGAGAATCCCAGATCTCAGGGCTGTAAAGGCCCAGGAGTCCCAAGATCAAAAACCCAACTTGCCGGCCTGAATTACTTTGTTCATCTCAGCAGCTGGTTGGGTGAGGTGAGCCTGGGCAGCTGTGATGGAAAGTGCACAGAGCCTTTCAGCCCAAGATGAAAATCACAGTGCACCCCGCAGCCAGTGAGGGGCACAGCATGTGCCCAGATGAGCACTGATTGCATCATTTCTTAATGAGAATTAATATAGCTGATGTAGCACTGAGGGACCTCAGTTGCACACCAGGACTGCAGAAGAGCTGGCATTTTACTGAGATGTAAGAAAAAGGAGATCTGGTGTCACAAAGCCTCTCAGAAGAGCACTAATTAAGAGGAAGATGCATGTACCACCATCTGAAGTTCCCAGCAGGTTTTCAAGGGTCAGTCCCATGAAGGTGGACCAGTTCTTCATCAGTTCTTCATCTGTTTTTTAGGATGTTCACCATGTTTTTTAGGATAGTTTTTTGCTGCCTCTGGAAATGTTGGACAGGAGCCATTGCTTTTACCATTTCAGTATAATTCCATTCAGAAAGTGTTTTTATACCTCTCTGATAGGTTTATAGAGTGAACAGCATTTCCTTTGGGTCAGCATTACTTGCACATTTATTACAGGATCCTGTTAATAAAAATAAAGGCCAACAAATTCAGAACAAGGAATAACATAAAAACCAACCAGATGATGCAGACAGAACAAACTCATGTGCTAAAAAGGATTTGTTTAAAACAGGAAAGAGGGCAGAAGCAGATGCTGAAAGAGTTGCCCATGATCACAGAGTTAGGCAGTGACAGAGGGAAAGGAAAGAAAATCTAAAAACTGATCTCTTGCAGACAGCTCTGGTTGTACCCATCCCATGTCTGTGGTTTTCAGAATCTGTACCTACAGGAGTAAGAGTTAACTGGGACATTTAGGGTTTGTTGCCAGGGTGAAGGGAGCTAAGGAGCCAAAACCACATCTACTGTGTGACTGCTTTATTCACCAGTTGTGGAATAGCTCCAATTTATTTGCAATATCAGGCATTGGCCAGAGGCAAGGTATTTCAGACCAGGGTACCCAGCTGTTCTAATGGCCCTGGCATATTCTAACTTTCTGGGCTCTCCTGTAAAACAGTAATGCCATTTCTCCCATCGTTAGGCATCACAAATCAATCTGGCTGCTCATGAACAGCTCTGACCTGAATCTGTCACTTTACAGCAAACTCCTGTAGGATTCCAGGTTTACTGCCATATAAGTGCTTTATTAGACATGGAAGGCTGTAATAAGCTGATTAAGAAACCTTTCTTTTCCTTTTTTCTTTAAAAAGACTTAATATATACTTTTCTGTCATCAGATAAGTACAAAATAAACCTGAAGCTTCACCCAAAATACATTATGCAAAGAAATCTGTCACTATAAAAAGCCTGAACCACGCAGGACTCCCTGTACCAACTCCTCTCTGCACCGCCTTGGCTGCATAAGAGGGAGTCCTGTTGTGGCAACTGTTAATTCTTTAAAAGCCTTGAGTCAAACCTTCTTCTGTGATTCAGCTCCTGCAAGGCACATTTTATCCCTAGAAATGCAGTTTTCTGGAACAATGGTTTCATTCCAAGAAGGGAAGTTCTAAAGTTAAATGGAAAGCAGAATTCTCAAAGTTTTGGGTAAAAGGCAACCTCCCATCATATTTCATCTCAGGAAACTCAGGACAGGCTTCTTGAAGGGAAGCTTTGGTGAATGATTTAAGAGGCAAGGGCTTCTCTGCTGGTTTTGATTACTTCACAGTAGATGAGACAGAACCAGCCAAATGCTCAGCTGGAAATGAAGTGTTCAATAATTTCCCATTACAAATGTCAACAAAAATGATATTTTGCTGAATTTGCATTTCTGTAGGAGAAAACTGTTCAGCTGGGGGAAAATGAATTGGTCAGCTCTGTCAGCAGAGCTGGTTATGAGAAGTGAAGTTCATCCCATCTGGGCTAATGAGGTGTGAAAACTTGGCCCTGCTGAGTACATGTAGACCTTTCTTAGTGCTCCTGAGAGGCTTCAAGGGGAAGGAATGATTCTTGATTGCTCTGTCTTCTGTCTACACATTTGGAATGTGCTGCTCCAGACAGGCATAGGGGGTGAAAACCCCATGGGGTTGCTTTATATATTTCCAACTCCCACCCTGATAATCAGGCAGTCTGCAAAAGCTGGTCTCCATCACACATTTCCATGGCTAATGTACCAGAGATGGAATTAGCCATGAGGGCAATATGTCACACCACACCTGATTTGGCTCTTGCCCTTGGGCTTCCACTGCTCTAGAAAAGGATTTTGTGTGTGTATTTTTTCACCTCAGAGCAGTGGAGGTAGCAGGGTTGTGCCCCAGCCCTGCAGGCACAGCACAGAGGACATGTCTCGGGGATGGCTGGTTGTGGTGGGAAGGAAGGAGCACAGTCTGTTCTGATAGTGGGGAAGAAATGTCCTGGATAGAGAGAACCAAACCTGGCAGACATATGGATATCCAAAATAGACCTAGGAACAAAATTTCCTGTAAACTACAGCAGTGTGGAACTTGGAAGGAACAAGGTAGCTGCTCCAAAAGGAGCTGGCTACTGTGTGGGATGTGATGGCTCTGGATATAGGACCTGGGAGCAGGATGGTGGCACATATGGCCAAACAGAAGATTGGTTTTTTTTAAATAGAAGACAGAATTGTGAGGCTCATCTATAATATTTTAAAGCACAGTTCAACAAGTTGCAGCCCAACTTGAAAGGTAGAGAAGGTATTTTGAGTGTCACATTAGAGCCATTGATAGTGGCAGGGTTTTGCAGTGTGTGCTCTGCAATCAGGGAACAAAAGTCCCAGATATTTCTGGTAATCAAAGCCCATCTTTTAAATCAGTTATTGAGTTTTTCCTCTGGTCGCAATCACTGCCCAGCACAAGCTGAATTACAGTGTTCTTTATTAACCAGCACTGCTTGCTCCACCTTAATTAGTGCAGACCACTGGAGTTAAGGTGAATGAGGTGAACATTAGATGCAATTTTATCATTGATGTTGAAAAGGCAACCAAACCTCGACTCTTCTCTCTGTGAGTACCTGCCTTGCCTTTGTGAGATGATCAATAGCCCTTCCACTGGAGGGGGTGGGCAAAGCACCTTTCAGAACTGATAATTGTGCAGGATCCAAGTGTTTTCTAAGAAAATCTTTCAAAACCTTCACAAAATTTCTACTGAAGGCCAGATTTCCAGGGACACCTATAATTATTCAGAGCATAAGAGAGAAGAGATGAGAGTTATCAGCCTGTTTCACCTAAATAGGCTTAATTCAAACAAGGGACCAGAAAGACCAGGACACAGATAATCAAAGAAGAGAGAAAAAAAGGAAATTATAATAATAAATAATAATAAAAGAACAAGGATCAATATCTTGAAGGGGAAAAAAAAAAAGCATTTCATTTTATACCAATCATAAAGTGTACACACATTCTGTGATTTCCCAGAGGTCTCCTAACTGATTCTATTTTCTTGTAAAACCCACATCTTTACACACCACATCCCCATCTCCTATCTTTGCAATACAAATGTACATCCAGACTGCAGGACACCCCAAGAGATTTATTCCCATGATGCTGCTCTTCTTCTTCTTTTTTTTTTTTCATGTTTCAAAGTCAAATATTTATCTTTTGGCATCTTCTATGCTTTGCTTTGACCCCTCAAAGAGAGAAAAATCCTTTTCCTTGCCCTTACTTTGGAAAACCATAAAGGCAGAGGCACCATGGCTCTCAATGAAGTGGCCAGCAGGATGCAAGGAGACAATCAAATTCACACAGCAGATGGGAAGATGGCTCAAAACCAATTGTTTTCCCCAAACTATGGCTACATTTGAACATATTGACACATTCAAAAGTTTGGCATCCTGGCAGGAAAAATGTTAATTTAGGTTGAGGAAGACACTGGGACATCTTCCCTTACCTTTGAAAATACCTGTTTTAAATTCACAGCTTACATGTTACAGCAGAGTGTGGTTTATACTGAATTATTTGGAAGATCTGGCCCTTTCTAGAAGAGGAGAGCCAAAAAAAAGGTGTTTTATACACAATAGAGTCAGCACATCCCACACTTTTTTCCTGCAGCATTAGAGGGGAATGTCTGTGTGAGGCCTGTCCTAAATTTATCCTGATACAAGGCTGGTTTTTTACACCTAAATTTGCCTGGACTGTTGTCCAGACTGTGAAAAACGATGGTATTGATCCCATCTTCTTGCTGACAAGGTGTGACATGGATAATTGGTGAAGCTGCGTGGGAGAGTGTGCAAAAAGAGAATTAAAAATCCAGGGATGTCCCACTCTCCCACCACTGGCAAACACACCCAGACCCCTTAAGCAGCTCTGCCTGGGTCTGCTGCCTTTAGACAGGAGCTTGGTGGCACAGGGTCTGATGGAGTCACTGCTCCTGCCCCACATGTGACACCCTTGTCCATGATGTTCCAGCCAAAGGTGCATCCTCCTGCCCCCAGGGAAGTCAACCTCTGCTTTCTTTTTCAACATGCTGGCCTGGGGAAGCTTGGCTCATCATCCTTCCACCACCTGTGAAGGAGAAGGGAGACCAAAAAAAACCAAAAAACCAAAAAAAAAAAAAAAAAAAAAAAAAGAAAAAAAAAAAAAAAACCAGGAAAGAATGAAAAACAAATCAAAGAGGAGGAAAAATACCTACTTAGCAACAACTGGAGATCTCCTCAAATGTCCATACAAGCACCAGACTTTCTGAGGTGCCTCAATGAGATCAGGAAGGACTGGAGGAGGGAGAAGAAAGGAAAGGAAAAAGTCATTACACTGAAAACTCACTTTAAAGAAGCCAGGGAAGGTGGGTCTGAGCCAGGCTGCAGCTGCCAATTTGAGCTGTGCTTATCACTCTGTGTAGTTCAGGGAGCTTTCAGGTGATTGCTCTAAAAATACCTTATCTGCAATGGGTAAAAATAATTTTCTCCTTTCTATTTTTTGACCTCCCTGCTTACTTTTATGACCTCTCATTCCCAAACATCTTCCAAGGATTTAAAAATAACAATCTGTCTTTCTTCTTCCCCACCTAATTTGATTAATTTACACAGCTCTGTTTAATTGGATGTGTGTGGAAAATGAAAATCTCAAAGAAGAGCACTGTGTTTGGTTTTGGTTTGTCAGTGGTCTGACTTCCCAGAGGAGTGAACACCACTCCCTGCACACTGTCCCTGGGTATGTTTTGGGTGATTCAGATATGAATTACTGTGCTTTGAGCTACTGCTTTGTTGGTCTGAGGAAGAGGGTGCTAAGGGAAAGGGAGACACTCCAAATGGAGGGGAGAGCAGAGAGAGCACCAAACCACAATCACTTGCTTTGTACATGGATTAATGGCTGTCCTTTATTCCAGGTACAGCTTTTTCTGGCTCTGCCTTCTCTCGCTGTGTGCATGGCCCAATGTCTTCACAGAATGGGTCAGGTTGGAAGGGATCACAGTGGAGTCACCTGGCCCAACCTCCCTGCTCAAGCCTTCTTCTCAGACCTTGTTTAATTGTTGCCTCTCATGCTGTGAAGTGGAATTTACTTCTTCATGCTCATGTTCTGACAGCGACAGGAAGAAATCTTAAGCTCCTCAGAGAGGATGAATTTCACAACGTTGCCACTTCAGACTGAATTATCTCTTTAAAGCACCAGAGAGTTTCTTTAGACATTGAGTTACATAAGGGGGAAGGCTGTGGGAGCCCTCAGGTGCAGGCATGGAAGGAAGGGCGGCTCAGGATGTCTGTCCTGGTTGGATTTGGAAGGACAATTTAGAATTACACTGTTCAACCTTTGCTAGAGACAGGATATTATTCAGCAAGAAATAACATCAAACACAGGGGGAAAAGAGTCCAGCAGAATGGATACAGATGCACTTCAGTTAATTTAGTACTTTCCTGCTCCTCACTCAGTGATTGGGGATGCAAGAACAGCAGCCACTTCGTGCTGCAAGCACAGCTTTTTATAAGGACTTTGCAGTTCCTTCTGCCCTATTAACACTTGCTGTAGTCTACTCCCAGGCTTAATTATTCATCTTATACCCAAAAGTGCAGCAATGATTAAACTGAAGAGCAGTTAGGCATTTTCAAATTGAAGTAATGCTGCAGTGGTAGAGAGATGCGTGTTTCAAGGGTATGAGTTTGCCCCTCTCTCCGTGCCCAGATCTCCTCTCCACTGAGCTCTGCCTTTATGTTCCTCCTCCTCTCAGTCTTTAAAGCACCTCTCTTTGTTCCCCTTTCTCCCCTCATCTCACAATTACGTGTTTTAGCTCTCTCATGCCATTACCTTTCCCCTCTGTTGATTTGCCTCTGCAGCTGAATTTCCTCTCTTGCTCTCTCTGCAGGCTTGGATCAAAGCCCATTGAAAACAACTGAAATTTTCTTACTGACTCTTGGAAGATATTGTTGAAAGAAGGAAATATTAAGAATAACAAAACTGAACTGCAGTTTTCTGCCTGTGGATTGGGGATGGGTCAAGTGACTTTCTGTTTCCAACAGCCTTTAATTTCTCTGACTCCATGAAACTTGAGCAAACCATTTCAGCACCATTTCTGAAGGACAAAGACGTACAGATTCCAGGAGAAAGCACAAAATGGTCCAATGAAGCGCCATCAACTGAGAAGGAAGCCTTCTCACCTTGCTCTAAATTGTGAAAATAACTTGAGACAAATGCTGGTGACACTGAAGATGGCTAACTTCTGCCACTGTGAAGTCAGGCTTTCAGTTGTAACTAGTCATTTAAGCCAGAAAGAGACTGTTACCTTTGGAGAATGACTCAACCCACCCACTTCAGACACTGTACATTAGAAGAAGTGACTCATGCTCTGGAGATTCCTCCCTTTCTCCTCACAGCCTGTACAAGAAGGCTAGATCACTTGCTTAGATATTTAAACTTTTACAGGACTAAAAATGGGTAAAATTAATTCTCCCTGAGCTGAAGAGGACACAGATATTTCTGTGTTTCACAATAAGCACTGTGATGGACTCCAGAGCACTGCTGCTCTGTACCCTGCATGTGGAGCTGAAGGATGACCCTCCTGTCTTGTCCTACCCAGGTCTGAGGTAATTGATGCCCAACAGGCAGGCAGGTCAGGTTCAAGCTGAATCCTCCTGGGAGACAGCAGGAATTCCTTCTCTACAAAGTAGTAGGGGGGCACTCAGTGTCCAGCTTGATTTCAAAAATCTCTTCCCCCTCTTTTGCTGCCCCACTTGTAGGTTGCAGCCCGTGGTGCCTTCATTCCAGAGCCTCTCATCCTGTGTCCCCTCACTCTGTGTTGATGGTTTTAACAGGTTTGGCTTGATGTCCCTGACTTAACTAGGACATCCCAGGATCCTGGGGCAGGTGGGAACAGGGTGCATGACCGGTTTTTTTTCCCAAATGTCCCTCCAGTTGGGCTCTGGCTACACTCCCTTTCTCTGTGTGGAAGGATCCAGTCCAGCACTTCACACAAAAACTAGAGCACAGCCAGTCCTCTGGTGAGAGAGCACGAGAACAGTGTCCAGATTTTTCATTTCCAGAAAACCACATGATGGTAACAAAGTTAGGACTTGCTCTCTCTTGCTCATATTTTCTCCCATGCATTTTTGTTGAGGGCTGCATCAGTACATTCATTTGTAAAACTGACCTGAAGACAAATGCACACAAGCTTTTCTTGCCTTCCCACTGCTATCTTGGAGGCAAGGCTCCAGTTTTTAACCATATGACACAGCAAGATAAGCCTTATAATAAAAAGCAAACAATGCAAGGCCAGCCCCGGGCATCCAAGCCGGGATCTCTGTTTGTTCAGCATTTTCCCAGGAGGCTGTGGGAGATACCTGTGAGTGAGGCTGAATGCAGAGAGTCAACTTTGCTGAAGCAAAGAGCACAGCATTCTGGGTTATTAAACCATTTGTCTTCCAGCCCTGGGGAAAAGGAGTTTGCCACAGAAAGTCACAAACGGGCTGAGTTTGTGTATCCCAAGCCTGTTTCTCCCCATTCCACTGTGTCCCCCAGCATGCACCAGCTTCTGGTGAGAAGGGAGCAGGGACTGAGAAAGGCAAAAGAAGGATGTGCCTGGCAGTTTTTGAAACTGTCTCTGGCTCTTGCGTGCCTTATCCCCAGATCTCCCCTCAACAGTGTTTTTTTGTTGTTCATGATAGGTTGAGGGTTTTTTTTTCAACACAGACTTATAAGAAGAGTTAATACTGTCAAAAAATTCACTCTTGGAGTAAACTGTATTCTCCATGGCATGATAATACAATATGCTGTTAAATTCTTTCACTCAGGAGGGAATAAAGGATATTTGAGCATAAATGCATTATCCACAATTCACAATAGCACAGCCTATACCCCTGTGGATAATGCTATTAGTGCTACATTTCAAATTAAAAAGCATATGCTCTTCTTTCAAAAACAAGGGAGTGCTGCCCACTGCCTTCACTTGACTAAGAACAAAAGCTTTTAAAGTGATAAAACAGCCTTCATTTGATAAAAACAACCATCTGTATCTGATTTAGAAAAGTGTTCATATTTAAAGACAAATTGCTGTTTTGGGAAAATTAAATACAAGTGGGAAGATTGACTTGATCTGACTACAAATTGCTCTTTGCTGTCCCCAGCAGCACTAACCCAAATTCTGACACTAAACCCTGACCTTAAACAGCAAGTCTTGTGCAAGAACTCTTTAAATCATTTTCTTAAAACCCTTCAAATAAACATGTTCCCAAACTCACCCTCTGCCTTCCCAACTTATTAGTCTGTATTAGTTAAAGTGAGTTGCTTATTAGGTTTTTTTTTATATCTTCAGAATAATTTGGAAAGACACCAAGCTCTTAATGTACCAGATTTTCATAATGCAACTTGATATTAACAAACATCAAACTCCATCAATGATCTGTGCAGCAGGCACCCTTAAAGCATGTAATTAAGATAACAGGAGATAACATCAGCCACGAAAAGAAGAGAGTGGAGGAGGGAACACAAATGGAGTTTTTCTGAGGAGGCTGCTCAGAGCTCGACCCTTTGAGGTCAGGACACAGCAGCAACATGGGAACACTGAAAATGGTGCAGTGATAGTGCATCAAGCTGAGATGGGTACTGTGATCATCCTCAGAGCCACAGCAAGAAGCCCAGCCAGGGCAGAAAATGATTATTCACATACACACATGTCCTCTTGGAAATGGTTATGCAGGCTCTTGAGGAAAAGTCCTCAAGCATTAAAACCTTCCCTTGATTTTTAAATCAGTGATGAGTGTAACAAAGACAGCAGGACCCACCTGTTAGAGCTTTTATCAGTAGGCCTTACAGGCTGTGCAGAAAGGGTCAGTATTTTGAATGCCACACAAGTTATCCCCACTGCTTTATTTCCTCTGCCACTCTGCTGGGCACTCCCAAAGGTGGATGTGCCCATGGAGGGGGTTGAGCTGGAGGGTGAGGGCAGTGCTGGCAAAACACAGAGAAATTCAGAGCTATTATCACTTTGTGCTGCCAAGAATCACCCAGAATCCCCCATCTGCTGGGTTATTTCTGCTCGCTTTAGAAGGAGAGAAGTGGGAACAGTACTTTCTTTCCAAAATGTTCCCATAGGCTTGAAGAAATGTTTGTGGCTGTGCACACCTCCTAATCTCTTTTCTCTGGTAAATGGCTGGATATTTTTGAGCTGGAAAGTGTGGATGTATGTTCTGTTCCTTTCCCTAACATAACCGAATACATCCATACACAACTGAACATTTATATTTAGCTATTAAATAAAACAAAATAAAATAAAAATTTTAAATCCCAGCATATCGTGACAACAAGTTTATTTCCAACCAGAAGCTTCCATCCATTTGGGCAAAACTCACTGCATTTCAAGGCAGTAAGAGACAAGGCCAAATACATATTTTAAATAACATCAGAGCAGAGTTTACACTGTGTATTTCAGATGTGTAAGTCCAGGCTAATAAACCCCCTTTCCCTACTCAGAACCCCCAGTGTCAGGAAGAAAAGTAAACCAATTTGTCACTGCTGCTTCCTGGTGCCAGGATAAAAGTGTGTGCTATTCCCATCCCTTTGCCAGAGGTCATTGGCTGCAGTGCCTTGAAGCCAGTCTGATGGAAAACAAATGAGTGCAAACGTCATAAATTGAACAGAAGGAGCTCTGTCCTAACTGGGGGAAAGGCAGAGAGATGGTATCTTTGGGGGGAGCAGGAGGAGAAGAGCTGTGCATGGTTCATGTGGCACAAGAGTGCTGTAATCACTGCGCAGGGGGATGGCTGCTTCCAAGGACAAATGGATAATACGTGTTTTGCTGGGGCGATGGTGAGATAGCGAGGAGCTTTGAACACACTGATACAGCAATTAAGCAAACTCCTGTCCTTGGGCAGCTGCTGAGGTTTCTTAAAAGTGCAGTTTTAGACAGCACTTCAAGTCTTTCCTCAGCAGCAGCAGAGATGCACAGGAAATGGGCTCCTGTGTGTGCTGGCAGGAGCAGGACGTCTGTCCAGGGACACCATTCCCTCCTCCAGGAATATAGTCAGGGACCACAGAGCCCCAGCCTGGCATGTTCCCTATTCTAACCTGCCCCTTCAGAAGGTTAGATTGGATATTAGGAAGAAATTCTGCCCTGTGAGGCTGGTGAAGCCCTGGCACAAGGTGCCCAGAGAAGCTGTGGCTGCCCCATCCCTGGAAGTGTCCAAGGCCACTTGGTCAAGGACAGGCTTGGAGCAACCTGGGATAGTGGAAGGTGTCCCTGCCCATGGCAGGGGCTGGGAATGAGATGTTCTCTAAGGTTTCTTCCAACCCAAAACATTGTTTGATTCTGGGATTCACAGGGGAAGATGAAGGGACACCTTGATTCTGATCCCATGTCAAATATAGAGGTGCTTTTCAGTGTTATGTGGTAGCAAGAGAAACCATGAATGTTTGTACCCTTGAGCTGTTTCCTGTAGGATAAATTAATTCACAAAATGTGCAGCTGGGCTTGTTTTCCTGTGCAGCTTGGACAAATTTGTTTTATGGTCTTATTGAACCAGATCCTTCTTTTTATATGCTGAAATGCACAGGGATGAGTCCAGCACTGCCTGTTTCAACCAGCAGTGCATGCACAGCAGATCTCTGACAGTCTCCAGAGAAACAACAGCACAACAGATGCCATTTTGGCTGACCACAGAGACTGGGAAAAGAGCCCTGCAAAGCTGGAAGTCTTACAAAGCTTAACAGCAGGTTCTACAAAGCCAGTGTCGGTCTCCTACCAGAAATGGATGGGTACACATGGAGACAGCTGTGGTCTGGTGAGCAGTGGGCTGGGAGAGTTTTTCAGCCCAGACTGATGCATTTCCACTGAGTCACTGTCCATGCTCAGCATCACCCTGAGGGAAGTGACACCGAACCTGAGCACTGCACTGATTAACTTTTAGCCACAGGTTAAACAGGCCAATTCTGCTTTAGAAATTCTCTCTAATTTACTCGACTCATTTTGCCTTTCTGTGAGTTATCCTCCTACAAGGGATTAATTCTTTGCATTTATTTGCCAAACATTTTTTTGTGGAATTCTATTTTCTGTGCCATAACTTGGTTGAATTGTAAGATTCTGCAGGTTGCCTTTTTTGTTCTGTTTGTAGTCCATCTAGCACTTTGACTGGGGGCACACTGTCCCTCTGTGAGATACATATATATATAGATATAGATATAGATAAAATAGGCATTACATTGTTAGTACTCTGCATCCCATGTTCATGTTGTGCTGGTTGCTTCTGACACAACCCAGAGTTCCCACGCTGAGTATCAGCCACCTGATTTCACACACGTTTCTCCATCAAAGCAGGTTGTTAGGGCTGAAGCTTAGAAACAAAGTCAAGTTCCTTCTAATTCCGCAGCAGTCATTTCCAAGCACAGGAATGGAGGTTCAGCCACTGAGCAAACAATGGCTGTATTAATCAGGCTGCTATATCTGGCAAGTGTTTTGAGGTATTTTCTCATTGTTATTTTGTTCCCTTTTGTGGGATGCCTGTGCCTCATGACCCCACCTGACACTCTCACCACCATCCTTGCTCTTTCAAGGTATCTTTTATTGCCAGACAAAGGGAGAAATATCTATTTGAATGTGGCACCAGATAGACCATTGCTTACATCTCTGCAATAGAAAAAGGCCCTGCAGAATAAAGCCACCCTCAGTATTATCAGAAAGCCAGGTGAGGGCTGAGAGGGCTGAAGTGTTGTCAAGGATTAAGGGTTGCCAGCCTTGGCTTTGGCCACACTAGGTGATATTCTCAGCTGGTGTGAACTAAAGTATGTTCCATGAAACAAAAAAAATATTGAACCATGTGTGTTATAGCCCACGATTTCATTGGAATTTCAGGGAACACGTGATGGAAAGAGCCCTCAAAGGTCATCACATCCAGTCCCTGCTATGCTGGGCAACTGCTCCACTCACACCCACTCGAAAGCAGATCAAGCTTCATCAGAAAACCCATCAGGCTGCTGCCTGCCACCCACTCCTCCTGCTGAAGGCTGTCCTATAGCTTCCCTCCTCTGCTGGCTGCAAACCTTCCAGCTTTCAAACAGAATTTATTACATGGAATCCATCCCAGCTCACTTTCTGAATGCACAATTTTAATCCAGCTGAGGGAGGAAGCAGAGGATGGTGGGGCTTCTTTGCATTCCTTTGTTGCACAAATCTGGGAAAACTTTCCCCTGGTGTGGGAAACCCTCTGCATGGATGAAAGGTAGGGCTCAGCTTTCAGTTCCTGCATTTCCTCCTCTATTAATTCACTGCACTATTGAGCTCTCTGCTATTTCATTGCAGCCTTTCCCTCACAAATAATTTCTTTTTTCTTTGTAGGCAGAGCTATTTCATCATAGCAAGATTTATCTCAGGTCTATTAGTAGCAAGGAGACGATATCTGTGCCAGCTTCCCCAAAATCCAAGATTCACCACAGGCAGTTCACTCACCAGGGGGGAACAGAATCACCAGGCCAAACTTGAGCATGGTTAAATGCTGTGAGCTTCAAGGTGAGGAGAAAGGTGGGTTCCTTCTGCCTTATGCACCCTGGGTGTTGTATGACCATTTAATGTGCAGAATTAATCACACTTTATTCATTCAGGCTCATTTCACTATGATATTTCATATTGGGTGCACCATAATTTTGATCAGCTGGGAACATGGGACAACTTTAACAAAATCAGGAGCAGCAAAGTCCTCTCAGTCTTAGCAGGTTAAAGCCTGATCCACCTAGACAGCCTGGGCTCAGCTCCTCCTGAGAACACTGTCATTATGTTTAGTGAAGAAGGCTTCAAAGCTTGGACACACTGTGTTTTTCTCTCTGCATAGAAACAAACCATTTTTGACCAGCATTTTCACCTTGCTGAATGTGGAAAATACCAGGAAATGTGCTTTGTATATGTAAAAAAGTCAGCTCAACAAGAAAGATTTCTCCAGGGGGATGTGATCAAAAGCAAAAACTCACCGCTGGACTTCTATTTGTCTGCAGAAGTTGTATCTTTGCTTTTGCTAGGTTTTTTAGGACTAAAATAACAGTGATTAAGAGATTCATTTAGTAAGCTTATGCTTCTTCCTTTCAGGCACACTCTCCCTGGAGGAGTTAAATTGGAAATCCAAGGAGGCTTCTGAGGGTGGGGAGCTCAGAGGAGGTGTGGAGAACATATTTCAGCACTTACTGAGATGGCAGGTAGTGATTTCAAGTGAGGAAGCAGGAGAAGGTTGGAGTCTGTGATTAACCCTGGCTGGCTTCCAGCTCTCAGGGCCCAGGAATGGGTTTAACCACGGACCCAATTCTGCTAAAAGAAGAAATTCTTCCCTGTGAGGGCAGTAAGGTGCTGGCCCAGGTTGCCCAGAGCAGCTGTGGCTGCCCCATCTCTGGAAGTGTCCAAGGCCAGGCTGGACAGACTTTGGAGCAACCTGGGATATAAGGGGTGAAAAAGAAAAGCCTCTAAATTACAGCCCCAAAATGTTAAGTAACAAACTGGACCCTTTTTGCTAAACTTTTTCTTGTTTCTTTGTCTTCCTCAGACGAATTCTTCATTTATTTTCTTATCTTTGCCTTCTCTCTTTTCTCCTTCCCATAAACATTTCTTCTTCCAACTCTATCTCCTGCAGCACAGTTTTATGTTAACACCACCTTATTCTCCTATTCTCCTGTCTCACTTTTTTCTGTCCTGGTCTGACATGGCAAATCCCATTCTCCTGCTGTACTCTTAATTTCACCCTTTATTCTCAAGCCAATTCCAGTCCTTACCCCTCCTGCTTGCCCCTCACAACTTTGCTCTGCCTGGGTCCAAGGCTATCCAGCTTCTGGCACAAGGGATGCAGCAGCTGCCACCAGGAGTTTGAGCCTAGACTGAGGTGATGCTGCCTGGTTGGGCTCTTTGGGAGCTGTGCAAAGTGAGGTCATTTAACCACGACAGAAGAACACACCTGCCCCTGACAGGATTTGAAAATTGTCCTCAGATGCGTGAAATGGGTCAATAAAAACAAGAAATGAAACTGATGTCAGAGGTTGTCTTTATTTGACAATAAATTGCTTCCTATGCTCGAATTTCTCTCTCAATTGGGAGGCTCGTGGCTCTTGGCCAAGGAAATGGGCCCTGCAGCAGAGAGAAATGAGGAGAGACTCTGAGAAGGGCACAAGAGCTGACAGGGCCACCAGCTGCTTCCACCTTGCAGGTGACCCTTCCCAAGGTGTTCATCATTAAGCCAGGCAAAGATGTAATAATACATTTGTGTTTAATTATTTTACTACTGCATGGCGGTATTTTAGATTTTAAAATAATGTTAGAGCAGGGGTGTACATAATAACTTGCAACAAAAAGCAAAACTGCTGGAAGATTTCCCCTTACAGGTTTATTTTGTCAAGTATTGTTCCTCATTTACATTTTTCCCTCTTAAACTAAGAAATAGATCCTCCCTCTGCATTGTGAGCAGCACCTTCTGAAGACAAGAAAGAAAGAGTGGGAATAAAATAGCAAAACATAAAATAAACCCTGGAGCCCATGCCTCTACTGCCATGTGAGAAGGGGTTTCCAAGAGAAGCATTTGTAATTTAGATTTCTGAGCAGCAGTGCAGAGCAGCCCCACCACAGACTCCCTCCTGCTGGCTGTGCTCCTGATGCTGCTGGTGACAGAAGGTTCGAGAATAAGCCCCAGAACAGCAACCCAAACCCCTTCAGCTCCTGAGACAAGGGAATTCTGCAAGTGACTCCATGACTCAGATCAGGGCTGTCTCAGCCTGGCTCCCCTCCACATCCCCTGGAGATCCCAAATCCTGTTCCAGTGAGGAAACTGCCTCAAGCTGCCACTGTCACCCTCTGCAAGGGACCTGCTGCTGTGGCAGACAGCTGGATGTTGTTAATGCTTTTACTACAGCACAATGCAGGGGGCACAGCAGAGCCTGGGGGACACCTGGAGCAGATCCAGGATGGGTTTTGCCAGGAGAAAAGGGGTTTGACCAACATCTCTGGGCCCAGCCTGGCTGCAGCACCTGGACAGCTGTACCCATGGCATGTGACTTGGTACCAGGATTTGTTCTGTTGCAGCCTTCTCCAGCTGCAGATGGCACTTGCTGTGTCACTTCCTCTCTAGGCTGTGGTCTGAAGGCATTTTTGTTGCTTCCAAGCTTGATTGTGGACTTGGGTGGGGGATTAGGGCAAGCTTTAATTTTGCCATAGCTCAGTGGTTCCTTATCTTCTCAGACAGTGACACAGTGAGTTTCCACCTCCCAGCTTTGTCACTGCCAAGGACCACTGGCCTTGCTCTGCTCAATGAAAAGCACTCAGTGAGCACAGCAGGGTGAACCCAATGCTCTGGTTTTAATTTGGAGAAATTAATTGCAATAAGATCCCCATCACCACCTCTATGGCTCTGAAATATTTGCATGAGAGAGGTACTGAGCAAGGGGAAAATGTGATTACAGGGGCCTGTCTGGCTGCTCTTCACCCCCTCGCCCCTCAAGTGTTTATTAAAGGTGAATTCCTGAGGATGTTTGGAATCTACCTCTGACTCACAGAGAAAATAACATTGAAAGCTTTGATGAGACTGGCCTGAGCTTCCAAATTTCTGAATCTATATGAGTTTTTGAACTCCTGAGGGGTTAATACATCCAAGTGAGAGAGTGGACAACTAACCTATGTATATCAACCACCCATACCCCTACAGCTGCAGCTGCAGGAGATAATGGGGGTCCCAGGACACCCCTTTCACAGTCCTTGGGCTTCTTCAAGCCCTTCTCCAGCCCCACTTCCAAGGTGAAAATAGCAGCAGCAGAGGTGGGTGTGCACTGGGGTGCATGTGCCCTCTAACACCTCCTCCTGCCTTTGGGGCAGCAGGGCTGCTGCCTCTCACTCTGTCCTTGTGCAGCACAGTGCCCAGCACTCAGTATTTTGGAAAACATGATTTCTGCAATACCAGGGTAGGGGTTTGGCCTGCACCATCAGTACCAAGTTTAAAGACACATAATTTGAAACTGGGGACCACTGAAAGTGGCTTTGTCTCATAAAAGGACCCTCCTGTGGCTACTTCCTTCTCAATCAGTGATTCACCCTGATCCAAGTCTCTTCTTAAAACAGGATATAACCATATCCATTTTTCCTGGACTTCTGCAGTCCTATTTCTGCTCCCCTTGCTTGAACTCCTGGTTGGCAGGACCTTTCCTAACTTGTGAAGGTGTGTGCTGTCACAAGGTTGTCATTTTTCCTTGTGCACCTTTGCTCTTATACAATGAGATCCAGGCTGTATTTGAAGTCTTTACCCAACTTTATATAAATATCAAAAAAACCCAGGGAGTTATATATGAAATAATCTGTGTAAACATCTTCTGAAAGTAAGCTCTCCAGTCACAAATATACCACAGCCTAACAAACATGATTTTCCTCGGATTTGAGAAAGTGACCAAAGTTTTGTATCTTAAACTTTAGAAGCTTTTTCCATTCTGACTCAAGTATTTCTAAAAGTGTAAAGGGTAAAAATCTTCACCTATGGACAATATGGAGGATGTAGGTTTGGAGCAGAGGGATCAGAAATTAACTGGCTGAAAAACACAAGGGTCCTGAAAACATCCAAACTGAAGAGATGCTTTCCCCCTCTCCCTTCTTTTGTCATTCTTTATGGTCTGAGACGAAAAGAAATTGCAAAATTGTTTCACAATTTAATTAAATATTGGGAAGTTACATAACTAGAGCCATAATGAGAATGGTGCCTGGACACACAAGGACAAGAACCTCCTGGGTCTGACATGCTGAGAACACAACCAGGCCAGCTCATGCAGAAGCAGGACAGAGGGAGGGACCTCACCAGCTGCTCCCCACACAAACCTTGTGTAATTAACAGGTGCTGTAAATGAAGAAAAGCCAACATGACAGTCACAGCTGCATTGGCTTCCTTGCTGAGCTCTGTCTCCTCCTGACCAAGTGCAGATGTCAGCATCCCTCCCCTTTCTGGGGCATCTCTGAAAGCCCCTGAGCAGCCCAACTCAGGCCTGGCCTCTTTTTGCTTTCCAGCCTCTTGCAAAACTCACAGCTTTGCCCACTTGGGGTGACCTTTGCTGAGCCAGCCTGGCAGTAGCAGCCAGCAGCTTCTGCTGACCCTGGGAGATGAATTCTCCTTTCCAATCCTAGTTTTGTTCTCTGCTGCTGCACAGCTCCTTTAATGTCAAGCAGAAAAAAAATGGATCAGGTGGAAATGCAGGGAAATGAACTCGCAGGTTATTATGATGGCTACAGTTTAATTTCAGTCACCTTTCTCATTAAACCCCTTTCAGAATCTGTGGTGTCTGGGGCTCCCCCTCACAGAGAGCTGGTAACTCTACACATCCTCTGTTCCCAGGGACAACTTCCAAGTTCACCCAGTGAAAAGTGGGGGAGTGGGAAAGCCAAGCTTTGCCTGCTGAGTTCTCCTCTGTGGATGTACATAGAGTGTTAACAACTCTTCCAGTGGCAAGATGTATCTCCCCTTTCTTCCTACCCCTTCTCCAAACCCCTTGCATTGTCTCCTCCACACAGCTTTCTGTTCCCTGCCAAAATTCCTCTTGTACAGGAGCTTCAAACCATTTCCCATAGGAAATTACTCCACTGAGGGGGAGTCCTTGCTCCCAGCTGCTGACACGCTGCTCCCAGGATATCAATGGCCTATTTATATAACTTTATTCCTCCATCCTCCCCTGCTGCAGTGGGGAAGTTCTCTGTAGTCCCATGCTGTCCTTCGCTTTGCTGGAGTTGGTGGAGGCTGACTTGGTCTATGGGCAGTGAAGAGATGATCCATGTCCTTGATTATGACCCACAGTGAGACTGAAGCTCCACAGGGACACAGGACATGCGCAACTCTGGAGAGGGAAACATAAAACCAAAGTGACAAACTGCATTTGGAACAACCACAGGAATGGCTCAGAGGTGCATAGTGATGGCAATGAGTAAAGCTTGGGTTCTTCAGTACAGTCCCCATCTATGCTTGTCATTGTTGGTTTCTCTGGGAGTCAGCATTGCAGGTCCTCAGGAGCTCCCCTGGGGTCCTGGCCAGCCCAACTCTGGGAAGGCTGTGCCGGGTCCCAGGGCTTTATGCTCTGTTCCAGGAGCCGTGCTGGCGGCTGCTACCAGGTTATCAGACGGACGGGGCATTGCCGTTTAAATAAATAACTTTATTTCCTCACAGGAGGAGCACGAGGTGCTGACCATGAGGGGGAGATGGCGAATGACCTCGGATCTCTCCCATCGAGGCCCCTCGGGACCTCGGTCTGGGAGCTGTGCCAATGAGATGGTGAGGGAACAGCCACCTGGTCAGAGCAGAGCCAGCAGGGGAGGAGCAGAGACAAGCATGGAATCTGGGGAACCTGAGACCTCCAGCCTGATGAACACTCAGCAGCTGACCCAGGGCAAGCCTCGGGCGCTGGAGGTAAAACCCTCCCTTTGCCCCTCGGATGCTGGCACTGCTACATGTGCTGATTACATTTCCATACTTTCCTGCTTCCCCCTGATTTACCCTGCAAAGCCTGCATGGTCCCCTGAGTTGCCAGCCTGGCAGCTGATCCCAGGAATTGCAGAGATGCTGAGCCCTTTCCCCTCCCTTCCAAACACATCCCTTGGCTCTGGATGATGCAGGGAGCTTCTCTCACATCTCTCAGTTGCCTGGTTACCAGGTTAAGGCTGGTGACAAATGCTGGGTGACAGTTTGCTTAACACTGCTTCCTCCATGACCTGGGATCCAGCCCTCTCCATTCCCAGCCTCCTGTGGTGTCAAGTCTTCAGATGCTCTTGCTCACAGTCTCTTTTTGGTAACTTAACTCCTGAGTCCTCTGTTCAGTCTGGTCTATCCTGTAATCTTCAATGTCCTGCAATTGAATTAGCTCCTCCCAGACCAACTTCCCCAGGATCCCTCAAAAGACTCCTGATTTAATGCCTCCATTCTCAAGTAGGCTGTTGCAGGTAAGATTAATATTTTTTCTTTCCTCCTGCACTAGAAAGAAGATAAATCCATATATCATTGATCTCATAACTTATAAACCCCCAGCCTTGAGATGTCTGTCTTGACACATTCACATGTGACCTACAATAGGATACGGTTTCACTGTTGCAACTGTGTGATAAAGGAATAATAACAATAATAACAATAATAATAATTATAATAATGCACCGAACTGCCAACACTCATATGCAGATGATGCCCTTTAAAACAAGGCCATCTCTCCTTCCTTTATGTATAGAGTTGAGTAAAATGTGGATCCTACATGTTCCCATAATGCAAATAGGACATTGAGGGCTGACAGGACAAGCAGGGATGGTGTTAAACTGACAGAGAGGAGATTTAGATTCAATATTAGGAAGAAATTCTTCCCTGTGAGGGTGGGGAGGCCCTGGCACAGGGTGCCCAGAGAAGCTGTGGCTGCCCCTGGATCCCTGGGAGTGTCCAAGGCCAGGTTGGACGGGGCTGGAGCACCCTGGGATAGTGGGAGGTGCCCCTGCCCATAGGACTTTAAGACCCCTTTCGACCAAAATTTTGCCATGACTCTATGAAATAAAAGGTGTCTTGAATCCCAGATTTCCTTTTATCTCTAAAATTTGGAAAAGTTTTCATACTCCTTATTGCTTTCTTTGTTTCTGTTTTTTGTAACACCAGTGGAGATGCTAAGTGAATGCATTTGCTTTTCCAGCTCCAGAACTCCTTCTCAGAGACAACTCCAACCATTAAATTCTCCCCTCTCCTGGCCCAGTGAGATCCTGCTGTGCCTCCAACAGTTCAGAGTCCTCTAAAATGGGACATCCATCACCTCAGAGCCAAAATTACTCTACAACTGAGTGGGCTGTTGCAGAGCGGTGTCTCAGGCACTGTGAAAGAGGCATTTGCCCAGCTGCAACCAGAGTGACCAAAACACATTCTATTCTTCCCCTGCTGAAGCCCAGAGTTTTTGGATGAATCTCAGCTTAACTATTTATAATTGACCTTTGCACAAAAGAACATGAAATTTTTATAGCCTAAATCCTCATTTATTAACTTTACTGGAGTGTAAAATATTGCTGTTTGCTATAAATTTGTACCAGGACAAACAATATATATGCTAATTAGTGGCTGTGCAGCCTTTCAGGGGTGTCTGTGCTCACAAGTCCTTTCCACCAGGCAACAGAGAAGGATGGAACAGACAAATGACAATTGAGAGGTGAGATGCTCTCTGTTCAAACAGTGGAATCTGGAGAGGTGAATTAATGGTGTTCACTGTAATGAGTCCATTTCCTTTTCATTTCCTCTATAAATTAGCTCAGGTGCCACGCTGTGTCCCTGAGAGAGCCCATCAGAGGCAACCTGCTGAGATGCACCTGCAAACCCATTGCTCTGGAGTTCCTGTATCACTCCTTACTCAGCTTTTCCCTTCCTTTGCCTTCCTTCAGCCCACCTACTCATCTTCTCCATTCGGTCTCCTCCATCTTCACTTTACTGTCCTTTTAGCCTTTTCCCTATTTTCATTTTTGCATTACTTTATTTTTTTTTCTCCTGTCTCTCCTTTCCTGTTTCCTCTTTTCTTCCCACTTGCCTTTATATTGTCTCCTGCTTGATTTTCCTCACCAAACATTATCCTACTACTACTTTGAGGATCTCACTGTAATTTTATAAACTTTGGATCATCCAAGGACACATATCCCTAAGGCTCATCAAAGCTCAACATGAAATAGAACCACGGAGAGGGGGAAATAGAGAGTGCGATGTGTTCAGTTTCCTGTGGCTGAAGTAGCTATTTCATGGTTAGTTGGTTTTAGGTCCCAAAAAATAAGGTGATGGGGATAATAAAAAGAGCCTGTTGGAAACAGCTCAGATTTTCCAGGATCTTCAGCTGCATCTGATTTCCTGTTTCCATGTTTGCCACAGGAATATCAGCAAATGCAGGCTGGAAAAAGGAGTGGCAACCTGCTAGGAATTAATATGGATGCTCAAACGGTGGCCCAGGGATGGAGAAATGGGAGATAAAAGCCTTTTTAGGGCTGAGTGGTCACAGGATTCTGACATGGACCTGAAATGGTGCTCCTCAAAATCCATCCTTCCTCTTCTGTTTCCCTGCACCTCACCAGTTCATTGTCTGCAACAGGACACGCATAGGAGGAACATCCAAAATTGTAATAAAGCTCAGTCATCCATGGGAACAGTGCAAATCAGAGGGGCTGTGACCAAGGAAGATCTTGATGTAATAAACCCAATAACAATGTGTGCATATTTCCCCTGGATACAGATTCCAGATGCTGGTTTTCATGGAATTTAGACCGTGCAAGGAATCTAATTGAGTTCATTGAATTGTGGGAAATTGCTAGGGATTTTCCATCAAAATATTTGCAAAGTGGTAGTTGGTTTCTATCAAAATTAAAAAAAAAAATTCAGCTGAAAAATACCAGCATTGCAGAAATTGCTTCAACATTTCCTTTGAAGTAGACAGGTACAAGCCCTACTCTGAAGACCGTGGGAGGGAATAATGTGCCCCAAAATATCATTATCATGAGGCAAAATGTCATACCTAGAGGATTTTAACTTAAAATAACTTTTTTTTTTTTTTTTTTGCATTTTCAAACTATCCTTTAACTATTTTGCAGCAAAATTGCATTTCTGTTCAACTTTTTCTGCTATCAGTCTTATGGATACATTGAAATACCTTAGAGAGGAAAATTCTCCATGTGAATCAGGTCTGTGGTCTGGTATAAATGTTAAATAAAAATATTTCCCTAGACCCAGGCTTTCTGCTTCCTAAGGAGTAATATAAACCCTGCTGTGAAGCTGTCCTTGGGTATTTGTAAAGGCAAATAAACAACAAAAGACTTCATTAACAGAATGTTTGTATAGAAAAAAAAAATAAAATCAGTTCATCAACTTCTTTGAGTTTATACATATTGAAATAAAAATCTTCCTGTAATGATTTTTGTTTTCTTATTTTTCCCCATTTATTTTAACAAAATTTTAATGAACACAACAATGTACCAGAAGCTCCAGGGTTTTCAATTCTAACAGAAAGACTGCTGAAACCACATCTTTTGCTTCCTTCTTATTTAAAGACAGGCTTCCACCTAAAGCATAAGGTTGAGTTTAAGGAGAAAATTATTTTGATGAGCAGGACATAGGGTTTGGGGTGGAAATCTGTGTTGTTTTTATTCATATTTTTATGTGCAAGTGTCCCCTCCAGATCTCAGTTTACCCACAGAAGAGGGAGGACGCAGTGTGTCTGAAGCAGAGACAACTTTGGGTGGATTTTCTTTCAGTGTCAGTTGTTTGGGAAGTGTGGTTTGACAAAGGGGAGGGACAATCCATCTCCAGGGGCTCTACTGCCAAGGCTCCAAGCAGCCCACAGGGAGGGAGCAGAGGGAACAGTGGTCAAACACCCACTGCCTTCAGAGATTACATTTTAAATTGCTGGTCATGAGAAAAATTATGGGCCAAATTGTCTGCTGATGTAGCTCATCTCAACTCCAGCAGAGTTATAGCAGGAGAGATGTCAGCTGTAGCCAGAGTGTGCCCAGCTTTCTGTGTTCAAACAGCATGAGAATGGCTAAAAAATGCATTAGGTTTTTATAAGCGTGTTTTGAATTCTCATTTATGTGTCTTGTCTATTTAAAATCTTTAGGATATGCTGAGATCATGGTGGTGGGGAGCTGTGGGTTTGTTTTTTTCCAGGAAAAAAAAAGCAGTGCATGCTTTCCTGACCAAAAAGAGAAAAAGAAGTATTCCTTAATATACACCACTAAGAACTGGGGATTTATGTGAAAGATCAAAGCAGGCTGGGACCACTGGGCAGTGGGATGAAGGAAGAGATGTCTGGGATTGCTGTGTACAGGACAGTGATATGGAAGTACATTCCTATTAATCTCAATAATCTCTCCTGTTTCCTCTCACTGGAACTCTGCTTTGCATGAAAGCAACCTGGAGATCTCTGTGATCACAGAACAGCTTGGGCTTGAAGGGACCTTAAAGATCATGTAATTCCAAATCCCTTGCCATGGACAATCTTATTGGCACTTCTTCACACAGCCTCAGCAGAATTGTTAATGACTCAAATTATCACCCTCAAGCATTGGACTGGCCCAAATCACAGATGTGGACCTGGCAACTTCAGTCCCTTCATTGTGTCATCGACTTGGTATTAGCTGCTACATTAAATTCATCAATAAAGAATTTAAAAGATCTTCCTTCCATCCTTTTTATTGTCATATAGGAACTGCATTATTCACATGTCTGGACACTTAAGCATAACCTGAGTTTTATGACCACTTTCATTCAATTTTTTTAAGGCAAACAATATATCAGTGAAAGCATCATCATAAAAATATTGACCCTGTTCATACCTGGCATAAAATGCCATTGATTTCAGTGGGGTTGTGGGATTTGGCTCACTGTTACAAACATTTCCCATGAAGTCCAATTCAACAAAGTACCTGCAAACCCTCCTTACTTGTGCCTTACATAACCATGGGGCAGCAGCAAAGCCATGGGGATATTTTCCTGTGTTGGAGAAGCTGCTGATTCAAAGCTTTCCCCAGCTTTATGCAACTCTCCTGCTTCACCTCTTCCTGGGATGACATGCTGGGGCCAGGGGAGAGTTGGATGCAGTAAACATGTGTGCATGGGAGGCTCCTTCAGCCCAACTCCCTTCAGTCCTGCTCCCACACAGCTCTGCCTCGCTTCCTCCCTACACCTGAGGCAGATGAATGTCATGCCAAATGCTTTCTTACTTGCTTTCAGTTGCAGAAAGTGGCCTTTAAATGTAGTTTTATCCCCAGTCAAATTAGTAATGGCTAAGATTGGAGCAGCTCAGGCAGCTTCAGAGCTGGACAGCGTTTCTGGATCACAGACAGCACCTGACAGGCCTGGCAACAGCGCCCAGGTCTGAGTGTTGGGAGTGAAGGCACTGCTTGCCCTGACTTGTCCCACACAATGGCTTTACTGCCACTGCTAATATTTGAACAATGTGTTTGCCAATTACGTTAATAGGAACAAGTCCCCTGGAGCCCCAGGAAAAGGCTGAGTGAGCCCAAAGTGAAAGAGATGCTGCTGCTCCGGCTGCTCTGCAGAGATTCCTGCTGCAAGGCACGGATAAGGCAGCGCTTTCTGTCAGATCCCCATCTCTGTGGACAAGACCAGCAGGAATGATGCTCCTCTTTCTGCAGGACATCGTGTTTCCAGCTCCTTTTTAATTTAGACCTGGAATTTCCTGTCCCTGGGAAAGCAGGGAGAGCTTGAGAGCACTGCAGCCCTTCCAGCTTCAGAGCACACACATCCATGTCCACATGCATATCCTGACATTGGAAATCAGCATAGACCTCCTCACTGCTTCTCTTGTGAAACACAAAATACTGCACAGCTGGTTTCATGGCATCTCAAACTCCCATTTGGAGCCATCCAGGAGCTCAGCCTCACCATTACATATTGCTCATAAAGCTGTCACCATTAATTGCCACACACTGCCACCACAGTGCCCAGGTCACATCTCCAGGAAGGGGAAGGCCACTTTCACCTGGGCTCCATTCCCACATCTGGGGATGTTTTTAACGTTCTTTTTTATCCCTGAGACAGCAACCTTGGCTTCTTCAAAGTAGCAGAAAATCCTCTTGCAATACCGAAGTCCATGGTCTCCCTGTTCTTGTTTCAGGTCCAAATGCACATCCATCTCCAGCCATTTCCAAAATCATGCTGGAGCAGCTTCCATTTGTTTCCTTCTGAAACTGCTCAAAAATTGTGGGTTTAAAAGTTCACCTCCAACCTGGCCATTATTGGCTTTGCTTCCACTTAGGAGAAACTGTGAACAACAGGAACACAGAGGGGCAAGTGTGAGTCCAGAGAAGGAGTAAACAAATTAAATGCCAGCAGAGCTCTGAAAGGTACTTTCAAGCCCAAATAAAAAAACACATCTTGCCCTTTCAGTTTAGAAAAGAAATAGGTGGTTATTGTTTCTTTTTTTCCATTTTTTCCATTCCCCCTCCCCCCTCCCTTTTAATGAGTCATCCTTAAGGAGCTCAGTAAGGTGGTTGTGGAAGGCATAGATGGAGGTGAAATTACAGCAAAGTGACAAACTAAAATGAAGAGAGTACCAAGAGCTGGCAGGCTGTCCCTGTCCATGGCATTACTTCTCCCTCAAATGAATTCTTCTTGCCAGTGTTTCCCCTTGGCTGTCCTGCACTCCCAGGCTCTCTTCTTTCCATAAATCCATCTTGCCTCTCTGTGTTTTGGTCCTACATCCTTTATCTTTCTTCTCTGCCTCAGGCCAATGCTTCTGGTTTTCACAACCATCTCTGTGCAGATTTTCTTCCTTCAAAATCCTCAGTTCCAGTCCTTCTCTCCGTTCCTGAGATGCCCCACTCCTTCCCTGACCTATTCAAGTTTATCAGCAACATCATGGATCTGGCAGTTTTGCCTTTGAATTAAGGCCTTTCAGAGATTCCCTCTGACTGTTCATTTCATCCCATAATTCCATTTTCTGTCATTTTATGGTTTCCTCCCTGTTGTCATCTCACACAGGCTGCCCTTCACCTTCAGCCCACGCTCCTCCCTCCATGAGCTGCCCATCACAGCTTTGCTTAGCCATTCAGACCCAGTCTTTTCTATATTCCAGAGTAACACCAGCTTGAAGACACTCTTCTGCTTCAGGGTCCACTGGTTTGCTGGTATTACATGCACCATCACGCCACGCTTTTCTCTCTGGAGCTCACTAAAGGCATCTCCTGGGTGACCTTAGGCTCAGCTCTGCTCCTCAGTGCTGTGTTTTGAAATCCCAGCACATACATAAGGGAATTTCTTCCTCACATGATCTCTCTCCCAGTGGCCAGCTCCTGAAGCATGAGGTTAGGGGAAATGGGAGATATGAAACTTCACTTGGAAGGGAAATGTAAACAAACCCCAGCCCCAGTGAGGACAGAACTGGAATTCCCTGGTGAACACCAGGACCAAGGAGGGGAGCACTTCAGTCAGGCAAGAGTCCAGAGGAGGATTGCAGGGAAGCACACTGTTAGATATCTGGGCAGGTACATACAAATATATAGAGGTATTGATAGATAAAGATCTATAAAAGATATTTATAGATTCTCTGCCTTTCCCCCACTGAATTGCATCAATATTAGCTTTAGCTGGGATCCAAGAACAGCAGCACATCTGCAGCCAAATCTGTAACCAGATCTCAGCAGCCCAAGTGACAGTGGGCTTGGGGACTTAAAAGTCTACATATGTCTCAGGAGACCTTGTTTACAGCCTTATTTCCTGTATGTCTTTAAACTCCTGAGTGCAAAGGGCTGCTGCACAGAAGGGTGTTTCTATAGACCCCATTTTAAATGCCAAGACCCCTATGAAAGTCTGCAGTGAGAGCAATTCAGATCAATGTCACTGACCTCCTCCCAGTCACCAAGCAAAACAGGTGTCTTTCTTACAAGGACTGGAATCTTGGGTTTCCCTTTGCACAGGGACAGAAGAGGAAGGGGAGGAGGGGAGAAAAAGTTTAAATTAAAAGAAATATAAATCCTGAAGTCTTTCACACCACCAACCATAGCAACAGCATCTCAACGCTGCAGTCTCCATCCTCCCTGTGCTTCTCCCCAGGAAACATCCCTCACTGTGCTATGTGACACCTCAGAGACCAAGGATGTGCCCCTTCATTATTGTGGCTGCTTCTAACTTTGGAGGGACTTCCATGACATTCCTTGTTATTCTGAAAAATCCCAGCCCTTGGAGTCATGTTACTTTGTATGAATCAAATCAAACTTTCCCATTCTGTCTTCTAAATACATTAATACTTTATTGCTTTTAGAGATGATTCTTATAGGCCTGCAACTTTCAAAGAAAAGTAAGGGAATTTAAACAGAGACAGAGCAGAAATTTATAGAAACTCTCCTTATTCAGTAATCTTTTACATAAAATATCATTATCCTTACAATTTAAGGATTTAATTTAATTTAATCTTAATTTTTTGTGAATTTGCCACTTTTTGGGGCTGGAAGTGCTATTACCAATTGTGACCAGTTCAGCTTACTCACCAGAGTAAATACTAGTTGTCGTAATAAAGATTAATTCGTAAGATGGGATCATAGCCCATAAAATGGCCTCATTGAAGATGCCATCCAGAGCTCCTGAATCTCTGGGAATGAGCCTGAGGGCCAGGGAGCCTCGAGCAGGGAACTCTCTTAAGAGTCTCATCTGCAGACTGGGCAGGGGAGATTGAGGATGGCAATTTCAGCAGTCCTGGAGAGAGCAGTGGAGATTCCATGACATCCAGCCACCTTTCACTCTCTGGTAATGATTATTATCCCCTTAAAAGCAGGTTTCACCTCCTGGCTTTGTGTCCCCAGGAAGCCACTGTGTGAACCCAGTTCCTCTGTGCATGTCATGCTCTAATCCTAAACAAACCTTCAGGTCAATGATAACATCCATCAGATGACCACACAACGTGAAAATCCAATGCAGGGTGTATTTTTTTAGCTCTGCTATTGAATAGATTAACCAGGTAGCACAGTGGTAACCTTGGGATAAATTATTAGGTGGTTTTATTTTTTATTTGGGGGGGAAAAAAAGATGACACAGTTTTATCATATTTATAATAAAAGTCATTGACATAATAAAACACTCCCATCACATCAGTATTCATTTCTGCAAATAGAGCTCTGACGTTTTATAATATTAACATGTGCTATAAATGTCACAGATATATTAAGATTTTTCAGTGTCTCTAACCAAAAATACAGAGAGATGACTGAGGAAGAGATGACTAATTCTAAAAGATTAAAGAGAACATTTTCCCATGCAATTAAACAATCTGCTGGTGATTGAGCTGAGGGTAACACACAAAAGTCCAATTCTGTGATTGTAATTTTTACCACCAGCACAGAATGGCCTGGAGCCCTGAGCAACTGGGATATTGGGAAAACTTGGGCATGTTAGGAAGGATGTGAGCTGATGAGCTGGACAGGCTGTGCATGGCATTAGAGGATGGCTACACCTGCTGGGGCAGTTTGGACACCTTAGGACCCTAAGAAGGCTCTTTGGGCCTCTCCTTGCACCGGGAGACACTGGATGAGGGCTGGAGATCTTCCTCCCATCCCCTGGAATGTTACCCAGGAAAAAACCCCAGAGCAGCTGCAAGGAGGTGAGTCCTGAATGGCACATTTGCAGTTCCTGGGAATGCCAGGGAATGCCTAGGAGTGCCAGCCTGTGGCATAAGCTGCTCCTCTGGCAGTAGGGAAGAGTCCAGCTCACCAACAGGAGCATGACTGGAACGTGACAGGGATGGCCAGGGCCTGGACATGGTGTCTACTGCAACAAAACCCCAGGGCTGGGCTGTCAACAGGGCTCTTCCAGGAACAGGAGCCCCAGCAAGTGACTGAGAGACAAACAGTGGGCAAAGAACAAAGCAGTCCCTTGACACCATGACTGATTTGTCCTAAGAAACTCTTCCCATAGTTCCTGAGTCCCACCAAATTTTTGTGGAACTTACAGATTCTCCCAGGCCTTGGGCTCACAAAAAAGCTCTGTGCTAAGTAAGTACGTTTGCCTTTCAAGCCCAGAAGACTCTGGGAGGAAATCCAGAATAAATTAACATATAATAATAATTTAATCAATAATTATGAACTAGTTTGTTCTTCAAGATTGAACTTCCTACATAATCCAGTCTGAGAATTCATCCCATGATTTTTGCATTACATCTGAAATTTTTGTCTTACTGTTTTTATCAGAAGGAGCTATTTGTGTTTTGAACAAGGTCAATACAGAATTTTTACACCAGCACAGTTTGTTGCTCAGTTATGGGGACTTTTCCTCTTTTAACCAACAGTTAAAGCAGTGCAGCACCTGAAATACGTTCCCTGGCAGCTGACAAATCACTATTAATTATTTCTCCTCCTCCATGGAAATTACATCTATTTATACAATACGTAGTTTCCCTTAAAAGCTTACTGCAAAAGGGTGGGAGAAAAGAAGCAAACTGTAAATCATTTTTATACATCTATATCTATGGATATATCTGCATATCCATATCCATCTACCTATCCATCTTTCTTAACCTCCTCTTTTCCACTGAGATGCTGACATCTTCAAAATGTTTTTATCAGCTCCCCAAATGAATATCACAGACATTGCCAAATTTCAATTCACAGGAGAGAAAACGTGTGTATATTATTTTATTAATTATATTCAGGTAAAAACAGTGCTGGTGTAATTATGCCTGCATAGCTAGAGGGGTAGGGAAGGCCTAAATAAATGTATTCCTAGACAATTGGAGGAATGAGTTTTAATTAGTTTTGCAGCTTCTTCTAGTTCTGTTTTGCCAGTGTTGCAGCTCCTGGTCTTTGATTGGGAGCAGGCAATGGGAACTAAACCAAATAATCAAGTTAAACACACACCTTGTTGACCTTCAGCAGTGACATCCTTAGTTACTGCAGGCTGGAGCATTTGTTTCAGGGTAATTTGATCATGGGAGTCCTCCTGGGGTTCCTACTGCTACAGGTCTTGAGAGGGGTCTGGCAGAGGTTATTTTGTCACTTGTCAAGGTTTCCTCTCCTGGGAGTCCCAATTACAGCCATGGCAGGGAGGTATAAATTTAAATCTCCAGGCTCCACGTTCTCTGCAGATGAACTCATTGGTACCCACAAGAACTGTTCCCATTATAAAATATCACATAAAACGACAGAGACCTTGGATGGCTGAGAGCAGGAAAAACAATAAACATCCCACAGAGAGGAAATGAATTTCTTCTCCCCCTCCTGCCTTTCCTTTTTGCTCCAAAGTATAATAATGGGGAGTGTTTGGATTGCAGGGGCTGCCGGGGCCATGGGCGAGAGGAGGAGGGAAGGAGAAGCAAAGGCAGCAGAAATGGAGATTTTGTACTTACTAAAGCAAGTTATTTTTCAACCTGCTCACAGCTCAAAAGTTCACCACTGAATTATTAAGTGTGGCAGGCTTAGAATCTGCTTCAGCAAATAACAGCTATATTTCTTGGGGAAAGCAGGGGAGCCCAAAACTTGGGACTGTGAGAAAGCAGAGCAACTCCAGTGTATGGAGCAGAGCCAGAACCTTGACATCATCCCCAGGAGGAGGTTCGTGGTCCAGAGTACTTCACTTTGTCACTGTCCTTCCCCCACTGTGGGCTGCTTGTCTCCTGCCCCAGCCTGTGGGGAAGAAGGAATCATCTTGGAGCTGGCAGCAGGAGAAGCAGACGGAATAGATCAGAGGAACTGGGGTCATGTGAAGACTCCTCCTCTAAAGAAAAGATCAGGATTAATGGACTGATGGGGGTAGAAAAACAAGGTGATGTAGCTAATCTTGCACTTACCTAGGTGTTGCCAAAAAATCCCATTTTGCAAACAGAAAACACACAAACATGCACGTTCCTGTCCAAATGACACGAGGGGCAGGAATGCCATCTCCTCGCTCTTATCCACACACTGCACCTGGTTAAACGAGCCACTGCATAATAACAGACCCTGCTGATCCCTACAAACATCTCTCTGTTTATTCTTTGACTGCAGGTGCAATTCTTCTCAGGGCTTACCTGGAAGCAAAGCATCTCGAGGTTTCCATGTGGTTATTACACCACTGGAATGGGAAGAAAGCTCTGAGCTGCTCTCGCAGCTGAGCTGCAGGCTCAGGCCAGCATCACTGAGAAGATGGTGTTTGATTCACACTGTGAAGATTCCTCTTGCTACTGAAGTGCTGAAGACTTAATTACGTTTTTAGATGATAGCTTAGATCCAGGAGCACAAGCTGCATTGTACAAACAAGGGAGCTGACTCAAGCAGACACCAGAGACAGCCCAGCCCAGCCCCCTGGCAGCGATGATTGCTTTCCCTGTGAGATTAAAATGTGAAGCAACATGAAGGGTTAGTGTGTTTCACAATGAATTCTGATTTATCAAACATGATTAGTGCATTATGAATATGGATGTGATTTCTAAAACCAAAAGAAAGTTTGTGTGATTCATCCTTCTTTAAAAGATTAATTTAAACTCAAGAAGCTGTAACAGCCATAAAAGTAGACTCTGTGAAAGTCAGGAAATACAGGAAAGGAGTGAGGGAGGAGAAGATTTGGAAAAATCAGGTGAGCTCTAGCAGATCAACAGTGTCCAGGGATTTACCGGTGTCTTGTACAATTAAATACAGGTTTAGAAGAGAACAGAGTTGTCTAGAATCTGTTTTGACATTTGTTCTTGTGCTATAATTTACTCCCAGATACCAGAAGCTCAGATTTGAGGGAGGGAGTTCTATCTCAGTCGGGCCATTTGTCTTTTCTCCTTTTCTCCCCAGACACAGCCCTCAAGGTGTGGCATCAGTTCCCATCTGCAGGAACCATACTGGAGGTTCTTTATCCCAGACTTCCCAGAGGCCAGCGATCTTCCTCCAGATGCTTAAACTGGCCTTAGAGCCGTGTTACAGCAGAAGAGGGGCATAAAAGAGCAATTAAAGGCCAAGAAGAGGCCCAGTGTGGTTCTAGCAGGGCTGCCTGAAGATGAAAAGATGTTTTCCAAGTATGGAGCTGAGTGTAAAGATTAAAGTTTCTCACTGAAGGCTGATGATAATAACAAAAACATTTGAGAGCTGGCTGCAAATCCACCCTGTCCTGGACATGGGAGGGTTCACCGTGGCTAAGCCCAAAATTCCAGGTTTTCTGCCTGAAAGAAGAATGAGTCTGGTTCTCAGATCAGCACAAACACAGTGCCCACGTTTCTATGCTGCGGACAGGAATGAAGAGCTGCTCCTCTGTGTGATGACCTCATCCCTCCAAGCAATATCCCATTTCCCAGGATGGGCTCTGGCAAAGCAGACAAGGTCTCTGCTTATCTCCATGGTATCCGAGTGTCTCCTTTGTTATAGAAACAAACAACTCATTTCAGAGACAAGTTAAGGTTGCTACGTGACAACAATGTACTTACTTATCACATCATTTGCAAAGCCCTCACACTTAAAACCAGGAAAATTAATGATTCAAGGACTCCTGAAACCCTATACTGCCCACATAATAAATGTATGTTTTTAAGCAGAGTACAAAGAAGTGCACTATTTATTTTGACAAAACAACCTCATGCTTAACCTGTGAATTGTTTTCTTTTTTTTTTCCTCTTTTATGTGGCATTTTTATTTCATTGAATTTGGTGTACAAACATTTTCTTTTAAAGAATATTCCTAGGTGGTAAATACCATTAGTTAGTGGATGTATTTCTAAGTACCATTACTGTTAAGCGACACTGAATTTGCAATAGGTGAATATGTGCCTATTTTTATACTTAAAAAAAAAAAGGATTTTATAACATTGTTTGTCTTCGACATTCATTTTGTAGGTGTGATTCACATTTTTTAAAAAGGGTTTGTTTTCTATTTAAATTCTAGAAGGAATGATAGAAAATGATCTCTCTTGGTTCAGAATTTAGATTGTGGAGGAATCTTATGATACATGTTTCATTGTGTGTGACAAAACAATTTAGGCAAAACCCAAGTTCATCTAAAGTCAAGAAGAATTTTGATGTTGCCTTTGGGTGGGTCAGGATTTCACCCTTTATATGCTTGATGTAGGGAATAAAAGATGTATGATGCTGTTAATTATTTATCCCCTGGCTTTTAAGCGCTTGTGTTTTGTGCCTAATGTGATGGGGCTGAGGGAGCAGTGCTGGTACTTCATTGTAACTTGTTGGAGGAACAAAACTGCTGTTTGTTTTAGGATTCCCAAGATCACTCAAGTGTTTATTTCTGCCTTTCTATTTTTTTATTTTTGCATGGATAAATTGAAATCCAGAGTCTGCCTTTATTTGTAGCTTAGAAAGGTGTGAACTTACACCACTGGAGGAACCTCCCACGTGCTGAGAGCTTGGGCCTGAGTGGGTTAAACTCGAGTTTGTGGCCAAACCTTGTTGAGCTGATAATCAGAGGAACCCAAAACCTCCTTGTGCTGCCTTTGAAATTGCTGAGGATGTGACTTCCATCAAGGACATGGTTAAGTCCAGATCCTTGGGCAGTGACATTTTCCATGCCTCTTTCTGAGCCACACCATGGTTGAGATTTCCAAGCAGTCAGGATGTAAAGGAGAGGGCTGATTTTCAAAATCACTCCCATTCCCTCAGCCCTGCCATTACTGCACTGGCAATGTAGAGTTGTGAAAGGATTCAGTGCTCACTGAGCTGTGCTCTCTTGAAAAGTGTGACCACTTGCTTGGAGGTCTAAATGGGAGCTGGGTAATGCCACTTTGGTTGTTGGAAGAATTAGTCAATGACAAAAGGGCAATCATGGCAGCTCTTCTCCGTTAGCTTCATCTTTCCTCCAACAATATCAATTATGGAAGCTCTAGCCCAAGGTTTCAAATAACAGTTTTTTCTCTACAATGTTATTATTTTTTGCACATAAAAATGCCTTTTGCATGAACCCCTGTCAAGGTCTAATCTGATCTATTTATCTGTATTTACAAGGCACTTATCTTCTGCAGCATCTAAGAGCTCCACATGAATTAATAGACAACACTCATCCCAATACCACAGAAAAATCTCCTGGACTGAAATCTTCCCCCTTGGAACCCAGGGAAAATGAAAAGCACTATTAAGAGCACAGCCAGCCAGGGATCAAGACAAACACCATGTGCCAAAACATGCTGTCAAAATTCTTGTGGGTACCAGCAGATATGACACCAGCAGGAGTTTGTTTCCAGCCCAGCACTGCATCACCTGTGTCAAGTTAGGATCTGGCCTCCCCTTGGTGTCACCTTCTCAACATGGGTGGTGTCCTCCCACGCCAAGAGTTTCTTGACAGAGATCCTGGGTTCCCTCCAGATGTGGGATTCCTTTCCTTTCCTTTCCTTTCCTTTCCTTTCCTTTCCTTTCCTTTCCTTTCCTTTCCTTTCCTTTCCTTTCCTTTCCTT
>VXAC01006836.1:1542488-1565794 GCA_013399225.1 Rhipidura dahli | reverse complement strand
GATCCCTTCCCTTCCCTTCCCTTCCCTTCCCTTCCCTTCCCTTCCCTTCCCAAACCTGCCCTGGAGCTCCTCAAGTCTCTATGTCTCCTTGGTGCCCACAGTGCAAACGTGGGATGGGTGTGGGGTAGCCAAGTGACGCCTTGGCTAAGAGAAAACACCTGGAAAGTTTCCCTGAGGAAACCATGAACTTTTCACTGCATCTGGGACAGGGAGCAAGAAAAGGGGGACCAGGAAAACCCCTGTTCCTGTGCTTGGGGAGGGCAGACAGCAGTTCTGGAGGAGGCTCTCCAGGACTCTGCACTCTTGAAGGTTCTCTTTGGGTTTGCTCAGCCCTGCTGTGATTCAAGAGGCTCAGTCTCCAAACAAACAAGGATTTAACTGAATCATAACTAAAGCCAGCACCCGCATATTCCCCTTCCTCCTAGCAAGGCATTTGACTAGTTTGTATTTTTAGGATTAGATGTGCCTCTGATGAATAGTTATGGCACAGAATGGAGAGAAACGTGTCTTCTTGTTCAACAGCTCCTTATCCTTTTCACTCTCTGACACAGGCAGAATTTTCCAACCAGCAAGGGGCCCAATGCCCCTTTCTCCTGAATTCTGCCTTTGGACTGTGTGATATGGTTGGACAAGAGTGAAAGAAAAGTGGAAAGAAAATATCAGCCTTTAACACAGCAGTAGATAGATATATTTTTAATGCCAAACCAGAATAAATTTCCAGGTCTCCCTTTCCTTCATCTTTAATTTCCCTAAATGAGACATTTTCAGTGATGAATTCTCCCCAGGCAAAATAAAACCAGGTTTTCTTCTGATTTTGGCAGCCTGGGTCAGGCCAAAACTGCCTGACAAGGCCCATACATCACAGGGCAGGCAGAAGTAATGGGGGAACTGGGAAGAGGGGGAGCTGGACAGCACAACAGAAAAATTAAATTCTGCATATAGAAAGGAGAAAATGGAGGGATTTTGGTGAGGGAGAGATAAGGACATTTCCACTGCCAAACTCCTTAGGAGAAGTGATAATGTGTGGGAGAGAGAAATGGCTTAGCAAGAGGTGGAAGCAAAAGATGTTATAATAAAGCCCAGGCTGAGCCCTCCGTGCTGGAAATGCAGGTATCCAACCCCAGCTGAATGTGGGGCAGGTTCTCAGCTGCGAGAGAAGGCCCCTTTCAGAGCAGCTGTCACTACAATCTCCTGATTGGAAATAACTGGGATTCTGTCTCAAACCACAAAGCCCTGAATTAGCCAGTGCAGCCTCCACCAGGAAGCATCTGCTGCCATCTCCAATGGCAACAGTTCAGCCCTCACTGCTCCCTCCAGCCGCCAACTGGCAGGAGATGCCCCTTCCATCCCCAGCATCCTGAGAGTGCAGAGAGAGCCCAGGGAGAGGCAGGAAGAGGGAAACAGCCCTGGGATGCCAGGGACAGCCACTGAAGGAGGGTGGCCAGGGTTTAGAGGAGGATGGAGGGAGGGAGAGATGGAGAAACAGCCCCATTCTGGAGCACCATTTGACAGTGGCTGTTCCAAATCACATGAAGGGCCCTGGGAAAGACTGCTGGAATTAGTGCTTTTTGCTGATTATGTTCATGGCTCCTTTGTGCTGCTCATATGTGCATGTAAAATTAAGTTGGGGTTCATTTATTTACTTCTGGTTCTGCATGATGAGGAGGAATGGAAAAAGGAGTGAGAGTAGTAAAGAAAGATGAAAAGAGCAGTTGAGCCTTTTGGAGTGTATTTTTGGTGGGGTGGGGAACCAGGAACAAATGACACTTGAAGATATTTGTAGCAGGAAGGAGTGAGTGCCCACTGAGTCCTGGTGGGTGAGAGGCAGTGAAATGTTTGCTTGTGGAAGGACAGGAGTCCTGAGAGAGCTGGGGGAGCACATCACCCTGGGATCATGGATTTGCTTCTTCACATCTCCCTGAGGCTGCATGTACCACATTCATCCCTCAAGGGTTACGGCTTCACATCAGCAGCAACATCCCACTCCCCTCCCTGCCTCTTTGTGTGCCTCAGATGGAAAGCTGCTGGCCAGCTGGGCTCCCCTGCTCCCTGGGAGTCCTCCCACCACGAAACAGGCAGAGCCAGCTGGAAAACTAAAGGTGGGAGGGGAGCCCACCAGACAAATGTGAGTTTGCAAAGCCTTCTGTGGCCAGTGCAGCAGAAGCTAATCCTTCCAGGAGACCTGGGCTGTGTTTTGTGAACAAGCAGGGATGAGTGATGCTTTGGAAACCACAGGCCCAGACTCTTGCACAGACATCACCCTGTAGGGAAGAGGCTGAGAAGAAATCAAGTGATTACTACAAAATGTGCTGTGCACAGTGCTCTGCAGTACCTTCCCCTCTGCATGCTCCAGGCTTCCTTCCTTCTATCCATCCACCAAAGTACTGGAGTCCTATAAATGGGGATTGCAGACAGCATATGAAGTAATTTTTACAGCTGAAAATAAGTACAGAGTTAACAGATGCTTTTAAAGCACATTCATCTAACCTCAGTGCCTTGGAGCCATTTCTGCTCTGGAATTGCACTCAGAGGTTTTCTCTCCTGGAACTTGGGAGACTAAAGACACCGTGGAGAAGTCTGATGTGTCTTGCTAACAAATTGGATCAAATTGCCTGGGTGCTCTGCCTGGGGCAGATGCTGCAGTGAAGCTGCAAAACACTTGGGGAGAACCTGATTCCCCTCTCTGTGATATCTGCATGATGCTGGGCTGTGAGATGGAGCAAAAGGGGACTTTGCTGGCATTTCTTTGGTGTAACAGAGTTTAATTACTAGTGAGTTACTCCAGCCTTCCTGGGGAAGTTTCACCCATTTTGCTTCCTGCATTGGGTCTTAATTAACTGAGCAGGTCTTGTAGTGTGTGAAGTTCAGCACTTAACAAACACAAAAGTGATTTGTTTTCCAAGCCTCTTGAGGACACCAGCTTACTACTCTCTCAGCTTCAGACAAGAGGAAGGGGGATGAAGAGCCTTTGCTTTCCTTACAGCTGTTATCCCAGCACTTTATATCTCTGATGAGATCAAGGCTGTTTTGTCTTTAGCACTGTGGCCCTGTGACCAAAGAGATCATCCCTGTCTTAAAATGGTTACGCAGCATGGAACAGGTGAGATGGGAAAAGGAAACCCAGGATCAGCAGAGGCTGCCATCACAAGGAGGGCTGGAAATGTGTCTCCTGAGGTGCAGGCTGGTTTTTAAGCCCTCAGGAACCACTTTCTCTTAGGCTGTCAGGATCTACTCACAGCAAGACTGCACGTTTCCCCTGCCCAGGGGTGGTGCTGACTGTCAGAGGATGGGAGAAGGGAAGAGAATCTGGAAATCAATTTACTGTGTCTTGTGGATACTTATATGCAAAACTCATTTTATTTTCCACTGAGATGTAGCCATTTAAAAAATGGTCTCATCAGCTCCCCAAGTAAATATCAAAGCAACTGCTAAATTTGGGTTCACAGGGGAGGGGAGAAAATTAGTGACTACCCCAACTGCCAAATGGCAACAGGGCACCTCTAGGGAAAAGCTGCTGTAGCTGATGTTCTAGAGGGGAGAAACAGAAACACTGGGGATATTTCAGGCTAATTTATGGGTGCAGGGGGAAGCCATTTGCAGCTCTGTACCTGAACCCTCTCCCAATCTATCCAATCCCAAACTGGCAGCTTGAGGTTGTGTATTTGTGCTCATGAGAATCCAGCGTAAAGCAGCAGAAGTCCAGAAAGGACAGAGCTTGGAAGAACACTTCTTTTCCTCACTACAGAATTCAGGCCAGTGTACATAGGGTATCTATATTTCCTTTTCTTTTCTTCCTCTGAATCCTAATCCAGTCTTCAGTTCATGCAGTTCAGGGTACTGCTTTCCATTCCTGGCCTCTGTTCTATAGACCACATTAATCCGATCCATAAATTAGTTCATTTAATGAACATCAAGCACAAAACAAACAGCATGATGGTGTCTTTACCTGGCCATAATCCTGAATCAATACCATTTCATTCTTCTGTCTAAATCAGCCCTGATGATCTGCACCACATTTAAAGTGCTAATGGTCCATGCTTAAGTGCTTTAAAGATGGCATCTCGATGGGGGATTGGGGCATTTTCTGCCTGTATATGTGAGATTACCTGAATTCCAGCAGCTCTCCCACACTACAGACCATGTGTGGCCTGAAAGTCCACATCATCTGGAAACTGAGCTTCTGTCCTTGCTAATGAAAGCTGAAGGTGGAAACATGCTTAGGAAAGGCCTGAAACAAATCTTTGTAACTATAGCTGAGTATAACATTAGAGGTCAATTTTTTGTTTTCTGTAAAAGTAATTTTAGGGTGCAGGAAGATTTTCACAAATTTGTTTTGACTGCCTCAAATAACTAATCTGGAAACAAGAGCAAATAAGACAGATAATATCCCATTTTGGCATTTCAGAAATGAACAGTCTCTTCAAAGGAAAGAGTTTTTCTGTTATCCAAATTGTATTTGTCTGGAGCGTAAGGATTCCCAACGATGAAAAGAACTTTACACTTAATGGAAAACAAAAATTTTCAATTGCGCCAAAGAGAAATTCTGCTTCCCTTCTGTTTTCAGAAGGAATGACTAAGAGGGCATGGAAATGAATAATCTCTATCGGTTTGGGTGAATACTCAGCATTTGTTTTACCCCCCTGCTTTGCCCAGGAAAGCACAAGAGCAGATTTGCAGAGACACTGCTCCTAAAGGATGCCCCACTACAAAGAATCGAGGAGTTTTGAGGCACGAGGCTCCATTCTTTTCTCCTTTATCCCTTCACAAACACACTGAAAACAAGCTTTATAAATCAATCAGGCACCAAGGACAGAATTGTTTGCTGAGACACACGTGCCTCATGCCTCATTCTTGGGGACAAGGCCTTGGTGTTTGCGATTCTGTCTGGGTGCAACTGGTCCCCAGCAGGGATGTGGCAGGGAAATCACTTTCCATTTGGGAAACACTCAATTAACTACACTCGACAGCAGTGTGAGAACAGAGCTGGTGGCCCTGAGCCACTTGTTAGTCAAAGAGGATTGCAGAATGCCACAGTTTTGTTATGAGCAGCAGCAGAGGCAACAAAGGACTGGCAAGTCCTGGAGCCAGAGCAGAACCCAGGAAGTCATTCCCAGGACGGCGGCTCCTCAGACACTTTCTGAGGTGGGAAATTACTAAGTGGGACAATACATTTTTGTGCAGGCAAAATATTTCCTTTCTCCCCTGCTGTCTGGTCTTGTTCTCTAGGAAAATTAAATTTAACATGAGGAATTCAATTTTAACGAGGTCCAGCAAACAGTTGTGCAAAATTTTAAGAAAAATTTTAGTCATTTGCATTATCCATAATTATTTCTCTTTGCTACCAATCAAACTGTAAAGACAGCTACTATGGTCCCCCTCCTAAAAANCATTATCCATAATTATTTCTCTTTTCTACCAATCAAACTGTAAAGTTAGCTACTATGGTCCCCCCCCCAAAAAAAAAAAAAAATAGTAACAGAAAGTAAATAAAGGATATCAGTGTTTTCCACCACAAATTCCTACCAACACTTCCCTGTTAATTTTAAGAAGAGTCAGAGCAGGAAAAAGTGATGTGAGACTGACACACATCTTCAACATTCATTTTGTAGGTGTGATTCACATTTTTTAAAAAGGGTTTGTTTTCTATTTAAATTCTAGAAGGAATGATAGAAAATGATCTCTCTTGGTTCAGAATTTAGATTGTGGAGGAATTGTGTCCTGTGCTCAGGAGATAGGGACAACATCAGATTTTATTATTCTTAGAATCTCTTAGACCAATGTACCCATTCCAAGATTCCTGCAAAGCATCCAACACCCTCAGCACAACTTGATGCAACATTTCCCACCTGCGTGCAGTTATGGATGGGCTCCAGCTGCCAGAAGAAAAGCCGAGGCTCCACAGCCAGGGAATACACTGGTAAAGAGATGAAAAAAAAACAAGAAGAAGCTGACATACAAATCCATGCTGAGCCATTGGCTATTTGGACTCCTTGTGGCTGTCAACCAACTTGGAAAAAGGTGATATTGTAGGAAATTGCAGTAGACACCTCAAGCAGAGTTTTCCTAAGCAAAAATAAATGCACAATGGGGAAGGAATCCAAGGCTGAGCCATGGTGGGTTGTAGCAAACTCTGCTGGCAGCAATCCTGCACAATGGATATGTGCAGGGCAATGCATGCGAGCAAAAGCACCTCGGTTTGATGTGTTCACAGAGGCAGGTGAAAGGAAAACCTCAGCCTCCCATAATCACTTCAGAGTCCTCAGATGGGGTTCCTCACTGGTCTCACCAAGGTGGATCAAAGTTAATTCTGGTTTCCCATCCTTTGCTTTAGGCTCAGGGACGCCCTTGACTCCATTGCTCCCTAGAAATGGGTCTCTTGGATATTTGGAGATGGTTTTTGGATACCCCTTCTTGAAAAAGTTCTCAAGTTGGAGGCAGAGATGTGGGAAGGAACATAAAGGGCTCCGACTCTATTCAGCTGTTACCCACCCTGATTAATTTTCCAGCTAATGACTCTCCAGGCATGGTGATGTATAGGGCTCTGTCAGTGACAAAAAAATGGAACCTTTACTAATTAAGTAGAACATCTTCATAGGGTGAAAGGTTTTGCTAACGAAAGTAACTCACAAAGAATTATGTTGGCTGGAGACTGCAGCTGAGATCCTACAGGGAAGGGAGGGAGAGCAGTATAAACTATTCACTGCAGCTACCAGGCTGAGATTCAGTCCGAGGTTGTCTCTGCACAGACACCACTCAGTGCCACATTTCTGGGGCCCCAGCCCTGTCTCAGGAGCACCAGGCTGACCCTCTGTGTTGCATCCCTGACTGAATGATGGATGCTGTTCAGTGGGGCAGCCTGTGCCCAGCACCAGCAACTTGTGTGTTGTGGGTTAACCCTGACATGACAGACAGCTGCCTGGTCGAATTGTGTTTCTCTCAATGTTACCCATAAAAACCCCGCAGAAGGCGACAGTTTGGGGAGTCTTTTCTGGTCCAGGGGCGGTGGCCAGGAGCCACGGCCCCACTGGGCCCTGCCGGGCTGGGTGTCCCTGTCCTTGCCCCCTTCCTGAGCCAGGACGGTAACAGTTTCCACCATGGTGATTCCAAAGCCAGAGAGAGAAAGAGAAAACCTCATCACGTGAGACGGAGCCGAGATGGCCACGGGAGGAAAAAGGGCGGTGCCGCGGCGTCCCGCGGGCAGCTTAAAAGACTCCTTGCCTTGCTGTGTATGAATATTGTAATATCCCAGACTGTTTGTCTCTTTAATCCAGTTAAAACTCATGGGGGATGGACAATTTTAATGGATGTGTGGCTTGTAAAGGTTGTGAAGAAAATGCCCATGCCAGGTTTATCAGAACAGCAGAAGCTTTTAAAACTTGGTGGCGAAGAAAAAGCCTTAGAATTTCAAGCCACAATTACTCATTCGAAAGAGTAATACCCCCATGGGCTGGCCCAAGTTCTAGAGTTGAAGGAACAGTGAGAGGGTTTATGGAAAAAAGAGACTTTACATTACTGCAGATTGTTTTTTGCTGCAGGCAGTGGCAGTTTGGAAAACCACGTAAAGCAGGAAAAAACCCTTTTCTTTTCCTTTCCTAAGAACTGCAACATGGATTGAGAGAGAGGAGAAGGAGGGGGAGGGAGAGGAGAAAAGTTCTTACTGTTTGTTCTGATTGTTTTTGTCTTTCCTTTTCTCTTAGGTCTGTTAATAAACTTTATCATAGCATATAAGTTGTGTGCCTGCTTTGCTGTCTCCTAATGGGTTATCTCACAGAAAAAAAATCAGGGAACAGTGCATAAATTGACCATAAAACCACTACAGTGTGTTATTTGTGGCAGCCCGTGTGTGAGGACACACAGGATGGCACGAGGTCCACAGTGGCTCAAGATGAGCCACAGATTTTTCTGTGTTCCCTTCCTATGGGTGCCACTGATACCATACAGTGGGTGCAGGGCACAGCTCCCTCACCTGGGCAAGAGAACAACCTCAAATGTAGATCAGGATGAGTGATAACATGGCCTTCATGACAGTGACACAGTGAAGACTTCACATTTTAACTTTTGTCTCTGTGCTGAGCACTGGTGGGGCCACACCTCGGGTGCTGTGTCCAGTTCTGAGCCCCTCATGACAAGAAGGACATTGAGGGGCTGGAGTGTGTCCAGAGAAGGGAATGGAGCTGGGGAAGTGGATGGGGAGTGAGTCATGTGAGGAGAGGCTGAGGGAGCTGGGAAGGGGCTCAGCCTGGAGCAAAGGAGGCTCAGGGGGGACCTTGTGGCTCTGCACAGCTCCCTGACAGGAGGGGACAGCCGGGGGGGTCGGGCTCTGCTCCCAGGGAACAGGGACAGGAGGAGAGGGAACGGCCTCAGGCTGGGCCAGGGGAGGGGCAGGGTCGACATCAGGGAGAATTTCTTCACTGAAAGGGATCCTGTCAGAGAAACACATCCCAGCAAAATCATGGAGGAGGGAACTCTGCTCTGTTCTTACAGAAAGTGCCAAACTGGCCTAGTTTTTCCTCCCCAGCAAGCTCTGGAAAGGGGCTCCTGAAATGAATCAGTGGTGATTTCCACCTGAAGATACTCCACGAGTTCTGCAGCTTTGCCTCTTTCCACTTCCTTCCCTTTTCCAACCAACTTCTCAGTTGCTGCAATGTGTTCCTTTGTAATTCTACTGTCACCCTTTCACAGAGAGATTTGTGGTGTTTTAACCAAGAGCTTACATTAAAATATCAAAACTTGTCATTAAATATTTATTTTCCTCAGCTACTTGTAAAGGCAGGAGGAAATTGGGTAAAAAACTGTCAGAAAGGAGCACAGTATTCACATTTTTTGAAGGGACTGTTTATGGTTATGTTGCCTGAGGGACCTGCAAAGACAGAATCACAGAGGCCATGGTGTTAGCTTTTCCTCCTTGCGCCCTCTTTCCCTTTCCAGTGGCCTTTTTCTATTCTAGGATTCAGCTTGCTGTGCTCAATTCTACCCTTTCTGTCTCCTGTGTAAATCAAGATTAACTCCATTCTAGTCAGTGATGCAGCCAAAGACACAGATTCTCAGCTGGATGGAAATACAGAATTGACCCTCACCTGTGTGCCCCTGGACAGCCCTCCTGTGGCTGTCCCTTCTTCTCCTCCCCTGTGATGGAAACCAAGAGCAGCTCTGCTACAGGTACTAAATAAAGTGACACAAATGACATTAATAAAAATGACATAAAAAGTGTGACATCTCTGTCAAGCTCGAGGTCTGCACTGTCTGCACAGTCTGCTGCAGCTGCACATGGAGGTGGGGAAAGATGGCAGGAATTATCTTCAGAGGTAGCAGGCAGCAAATCATCATTAGAAAACACTTCCTAGGAGGAAACTACCATGGTATCTCTAATAACACCAAGTGCTGGGATCTCTGATAATACAAGGAGCCATCTAAGAGACTGCTGGAACTGTAGCTGGTAATATTTTCATAAATTTGCCCTTTACCATGGCTGTAAGGGTTTTCCCTGTAATTCTGATTTCTTTTATCCACAATAAAAACTCCTTCTTCCACAGACCTCCTGCACGACCAGGCTGAGAACTGCAGGCAAATTACTGCTCTTTAAGAGCAAAGAAGATGTTTACAATGCAGGTGATGAGGCCCTGGCACAGGGTGCCCAGAGAAGCTGTGGCTGTCCTGGATCCCTGGAAGTGTCCAAGGCCAGGCTGGACGGGGCTGGGATCAACCTGGGATAGTGGGAGGTGTCTGGGACTGGATGACCTTTAAATGTCCCTTCCAACTCAAACATTTCCAGGATTCTGTGGTTCCAAGAGCTTTGTGTGATGGCACTGCACATGCAGCACAGACAGACACAGCGTTCCAGGAGCCCTGGCCACTGAACAATTATATTTCCACTTTCAAGGGGATTTGGTCTCCAGTCACAAAAAATAGAACATTTGGCTGTGTTTCTTCACTTCTCTCCCAGACACACTCTCCAGTGTCAAGCCCTCCATTTCTGGGGTGTGTAACAACTCCCTGGCAGCAGCCTGCTCTGCTCTGTGGCCACACACATCCCTGGACATGCTGGATTTGCTGTCACCTGATTTTCAAGGCTTTTTGTTCTCATCTGCAGGTGACAGCACTGAGAGAGCCAAGTTATTATGGCCACAAAACTCCAATAACCAAACAGTTTGTGAAACAGCTGCTGAGCACCAGCAGCAAGTACAGATATGCTGGAGCCTGTTCTGCAGGAATTCAGGGGACAGCCTGGCTGTGGGGTAAAGAGCAAGGCTGGAGCCCTTGCTTCCTTCACCTGTCCTGTGCGTGAAGGTCAGGGAAATTTTCTGGATGAGAAGCTGGAACAAAAGCAGCAACACCGATATCAGACATTTTGCATTCAGCATCCCAAAATTCAGGCCTTTGAAATTTGGGATTTGAATTCACAGAGGCCATTCAGAGACAGGGAACACAACTGACATAGAGGATGCTGGTGTGGAAACTGTTGAAGATTCCATCTCTAATATTCCATCTTTTTTTCTGTGATACCTGGTTTAAAAATTCCCTCTTGAAAAAAATAGTACACAGTGCTGACATATGTTAAGTGGTGATCAGAGGAGAAATGGAAAAAGAAGGAAAAAAAGTGATCCCCAAAATCGTCTCAGCTGCAGAAGACAAAAAAATCCATTCACAGATGTGAAACTTTTTTGCCCAGCCTTGGAAGCTGCAGCAGTGCCAGACCAAGGGCTGTGCTGCAGTGTGGGATGTAGGGAAAGCACTCCAGGAGAGTCTTACAGCAGAGATGGGATTATTTGGATTTTCCACCCCATTACATCAAGTACCCTTTTCCCCCTCTATGACTACCTAAAAGGTTTTATAATATGTAATTTGCCTTCAGAAAATGAATCATCTCCTAGTAACTTTTTTAAATTGCATTCCTACTCAGATATGGTGGTATTTTTGGTGGGCAAAATTTAAATATTTCACCCCCAAGCCCAGAGACCTCAGTTTCAAAAGNTTTCTCTTTCTTTCTTTCTTTGCTCAGTTTTGTCACAAAACAAATGAGCACAGAAACTACAATACCAAGCAGACACTCCCTAAGACATTTCAAAATAATAATTAAATGAATTGTTTTGAGCTGCTCAGCTCTTTGATGTGTTTCAGGTGGGTTTTTTTCCCTTGTCTATCAGGGAAATGGGGAAGACTCTGCCAGGTGCTGGCCCAGGTACAGGGGAATAAAAAGCAAGATTTCTCTGAGACACAAATAAGATCCACATTCTGCATGACTCAGCACCTCATGTCAAAATTTGGCCCACATCAAGAGAAACACAAAAGGCTGATCACAATGAGCAATAATCCAAAAATACTCTGGCAAGAGGTGTGTACTGTGGATTTCAGAAGAGGGCATGACAATTAGAGCTGTGCAAGACAGTCACAGGGACAAAAATAGATCCCATTCCAAGTGGAAGGTGCCTTTGAAATGTGGGATTTGCATTTTTTTTGTGTGCATGCTTTCATCTCAAAAATAGCACCTTGGTTCAACAGAATGGGCAAAGTGTGAGGATAAACCCAAATATTATTTATTTTAACAATAATAAAAAGATTATTTTTAAAAATAATAAAAATCTGGAAGAAACCCGGGGGTATAATTTGTGCAAGATTTAACACAAGGGATTGTGCTTTGTTTTGTTTTCCTTTAACAAATCTGTTTCTAATTCTAGTCACTGTAAGAGAAATACTTCCATCCTTTCAGCAGTCAAAGGCATCTTAGATGAAGAGGATGCCCTGTGATTCAGGAACCCATATGCATGTTCTTCATCTCCACTGATTTCTGGGGGAATTAAATGGTCTCCATTTTTTAGAGGTATTTAAGTACCTAGTGCAACTCTCAGATGCACTTCAGAGCCTGGCAGCTGTACACATAATTCTTTGCATGTTTCTCTGTCTGCACCACAGGTGATGGGAATGGCAGGATTTCTTCAATTGCAATGAAAAAGACAGTGAAATCCTTAGCTACTGCACACAGAATTTAAAGACAGGTATAACCAGCAGCTTTGAAAGAGCTTGGTTTAAAAAACAAATAGAAAAATTTAAAATTCTCTACTTCTCACTCATGACAATCCAATCTTTTGGCTTTTTCCCACTGGCACTTGTGCAGGGAGAGAAAGAGGAGTTTCTTGGAACAGGGTGTCCACCCAAAGTAATTCAAAGACTTTATTTGCAATTCTCATTATTAATGTTTCAGTCTGGATTATGAAGACGCTTCCTGCAGCTCCTATTTCGACTCTTTCAGACCCATTCCTAGAACTGCGCTTTTGGAGCCAGAAGCCTTTGCCCTGCTGGGATGGCCCCACATGTTCAGCACATTAATCAGCTCCCACTTCTCTCACTGGAAGGGCAGGGAATTCCCTTCCCAGTGCCTCTGAGGAATTGCCCAGTTTGCAGGCAAAGTCCCACCCTGGATGCTGCAGTCCTTGCCTGACTCCATCTTTCAACCTCCAGCACTTTCCAGGTTCTGTCCCAAACAAAAACGTCGTCATGTTCCTGAGTTTATTCTGTTACCTCCCTCTAACATTTTCCAAGGTCTCTTAGGTGGCTGATGCACCATTAGGATACACAGCTGATGCCTGGAAATTCTACCATTTTCCATATTTTGTAAAACAGCTCATTACCAAAGGGTGTTCCTATGCTGACATTTCTCTTGGGAGTTCTTCTTTCACTTTCTTGCAGACCTTCAGAAAAATCTTGATTCCTTTTTGATGCTTTAATAACTCTTACTCCTGGGTTCTTTTCTGCACGGGGAGGGTGAAACAGAACTTGCTCATAAGTGAAAAAGGAATGTGTTCCCATTGCTCTTGAGACCATTCCACTAATGTTGCACCTTTTACACTGCACTGTGTCAGCACAGTGATCTCTCCAGCCTTGGGTACAATTAGGTACAAAAATCCTTAAAATAAATCCCAGGAGAGCAGTAAGGAAGGATACACAGACAAATCTTAATGCTCACAACATCCATCACTTTTCCAACTTTCTGGGGCCCTCACCTTTCATTAAAAAAGAAATTCCTTCCAGAGTCTGGATTTGATTCCACCCATGGGAATGTGTGGCGAGGCTGGGTCTGAGTCTGATCAAGACAAACAGCTCTGCTCTTTCCCCACTCCCCTTTGGCTCTCTCATGTTCTGACATTTCTTTGGAGAAATGGAGTATTTTGGAAAGTATAGCTGCCACATTTCAAAGCTGAAGGGAAGCTATGGCCAGGGTGATCTTCAGTGGTGATAGTTTTTTGAAGAGACACGAGGTCATTATTGAAAATTTGGCCACATGTGCAAAGATCAGCCCACGAAAGCTCAGCATGATGAACAAATCTGACCTGGGTGTTAATTGATGAGGCCTGCAAACCCATACCCTTCTAAAATTACAGTTTTCAGGCCAATCAAAGGACAATGGTGCCAAGTTCCAAATCTTGTCCAGCTCACTGCAGCTTTGCCTGCCTTGCCAGCTCTTAAACATCCTCAGAGCTCTGGGGTTTAACAGAGCCCATGGGGCATCACTGACCAGCACAGAGCTGCCTTTTGCCCACTTCTCCTTCCCATTTTCTCCTCCCCATGTTCCCGTGGTTATGGAAAATGCTCATAAGCAACATGGTGACCACCTTAACGTAGATGAAGGAGAGTATTCCCAAACTGCCACCTTCAAGGATCTTTGCATTTCATTTAATTAAAGATTATATCTCATGCATTGAATCAGAAATGTTGCAGACAAGCTCAATCCCATCTCATCCCCAATAGAAAAGGCAGCCCGGAGAGCTGCTTTGGGAAGTGTTTGTCCCATGTGTGGTCTTCGAGAGCAGCTCAAATGACAACTGCTGTAAGACATCTCTGACCTGAACAGTCCCTGATCACCACTCCACAGAAACCTTCTCCTCTGCCTCTCCATAGCCCATCAACAGAAAGACACACATTTTAACACATTTTTTAAAATGGTTTTTGGGTGACAAATTGCATGAGACAAGCAGAGGAAGGGTGTGGTGGTTGGGGCTCAAAGATGAGATAAATGTCAGTGCCTATTTTTTACCTCCACCTCAGACAAAAAAAATGCCTCAGAGTGGCCATTCACACTTGGGTTTTTTCCCCTTCAGCTGTATTTGCAGCACTTTGGGAACGCTTAGGTAAAAAGGTTAATTGTCATCACTTTCTACACTTCCACCGTCATCACTGAACCACTTGGGCCTCAGGAAGTTCAGCTTTTCAATTTCCATTTCTATGTGACCCTTGAGCAGTTCTGAATATCAGGAAGCTCAGATGACCCAGCTGACCTCTCTTTGTAACTCCATCTCTGATTTAATTGTCCATACTGAGAAACTCTGTCCCAAAGGATGTCCAATATTTCTATCAACAAACACTCTAGGCCAAGGAGCAGTACCTAAATCCTTGTGTATTCTAGAAGTGTGATGGGAATTATGGACTATTTTTTGAAGTTATGAAAGATGTCCATTGATATAGTGAAAGGTAGAACTGGAGTTAATCTGAGTTCACCTCAAATTGAGTTATCCAGAATAGACCCAAAGATAAAGCTACCTTTATCTCTGAGCCACCACAATTTTTCTCCCTCTTCCCTTCTCTCTTCCAACTTGACAGAATGGCAGAAAACCAAGATCAAGGAGAAACAAGCCACCACTACCAAACCTCACTTCAGCAAAAGCCAGCCCTGGAAGTTTGTTGCGCTGTCAGCAGGAAAAGCAATATTGAGCTTTGAAAAATTAATATGATGCTCACTTGCTGTCTACTTCCTCCTCTGCTTGTCAATAATTCTGTTCATTCCACGAATATTAAACCTGTTTGCCAGAGCCCTTAATGTGACAAGAAGCTGATGCCTGAAAGCACGATTACTTTCAACTACACATCATATTTAATTTATTACATAACCTGGTGTTATTGCTTTTATTGATGAACTGTACAGTGTAAAATGATTATTTGTTACAGATTTCTCTGTAGTAAAGGAAAAAGGGGGAAAAAAAGAAGAAGAAAAAGAGAAAAATCTTTACTGCTCCAGAAAGCTGCTTGTAGATGCTTTTCTGAAAAGATTCAGGACTGGGAGTTACTATTATTACCTGATTTCTGGCTCTTTGCACTGCAGAGCAGATCCACCTTCCTCCATCACTTAATTCAATCCCTTTCTGACACAGGGACAAGCAGCAGAGGAGCAGAGTGAAGCTCTTCCTGATGGGACGATGTATGTGGAACTCTTCCCTGCTCTGTGCCATTAAATCCAGGTGCTTTGTTTGGGCAGGAAGATCTAAGTCCCACATCTAAGCTCGAGCTGCATTTTCTCCTTTGTTTTCCTGTAATGTGATAAGAGTTTATTGGTCTCTGTCATTGACACCTAGGGAGTGCCTTGGCCCAGCTGTGATGCAAATATTCTTCTGATGCTGCACATGGGCAAAATGAGAGATGAGATTCCTGCCTTGAAGAAACATTTACCCTGATTTGGGAAGGTACGAAATACTGGAACTTGGTTTGTGCAAATGAGGAACAAAGGAGCAGAGATACATTGGAATTAGGGTTCATATGGCAACTTAATTTCAATAAAGAGACCATTTCTTTGGCTTCCAAGCTGTCCTGTGGAGTGGTTGGTATTTTTATGGATGCTAAAGGAAGCAGATATCTTGGGTGACTACTGTGGATGCTGATAGCTGAGTCACTGGATCATCCCCACTGTCTATTTTTTATTTTAGGATTCCAGTTCAGAGGCAAAAATGACAATGTGAGAAATGTCTCATTTGGGCAAGTCAGCACTGAGAGGTTGTGGTCCTTCTCCAACACTTCAGGGCCTTAGGACAGGACACTGAATAACCCTCTGGACCTTCCACTGAACCTTCTGGATCTTGGGTTTCCTAATTCTAGACCCACAGACTGAGAATATTCCAAACAAAACTGATCACAGCAGGAGACTGCAGAGGAGCCAAGAGGTCCCCAGCAGAGTGTCCCAGCAGAGTATTTTAGTCCTGACACCATCCTCTTCCAAAAATACATGGCTTTAATTTGTTATGAGGTGGGGGAGCGAAGCTCAGTCTATAAGAAAATGGATAAAAAAAATCAAATCACAAAGGAAATGCACTACTTAGTCTCAAGTTTTAGAAATTAATTATCTGCCGATTCCTGAAATCATGATATTAGCTGGAGTTTTTATCTCTTATTTCACTCAGGTAGCACCACAGCATTTTGAACAGAAGGAATCTAGTCTGCAAACTAAATAGAGATGTCCCTCCCGATTAAAAGGTGCTCTGCATTTCCATAATGCACTGGGAGAAACACAGTCTCAGAAGGGTTCTTGGGATGGTTTGATACTGAAACAGATGTAACAAAGAATTCAACCTGCTGCTAGAGACATTTCTCTGGCAAACTGGTTATAAACAATACCTAGTGATGACATTGATAGGGGAAGCAGTAATTAAGAAATAAGGACACCTGGCTTTGGATGCATTTCTACTCATGGCTGATTGCAAATACCAGTGGAAGATCTTATTGCTTGGGCTTTTCTAAAATACCTTTTTCCCTGCTGAGTTTTTGTTTTCAAGTCTTGGACCTCACGCTACAGCTTCTCTGTTGACCAGGAACTTCTTAGAAGCTCTGACTCCATGCAGCTGTTTGAGTCCAAAAAAAGGAGGCAAAAAATGCAATCACTTTCTTTGCAGAAATAGACCCAAGCTCTGTTTCACTGGGTGAAAGCAAATTTCAGGGGTAAAAAACCCCAGAAATACAAACATTTCCCAGAACGACTTAAATAATAGGAATGATTCAACTTTGCTGTTTCATTTCCTTCCTGACCCTTGCCATTCTCTGCCTTCCAGACACCAACAAGATCTTAAACAGGATTCTATGAAACACAAGAGACCTGCAGCCTCTGATCACATAAAAGGAATAGAACAGGGGGAAAAAAAAAGAAGGGAAAGCAAACTAGAATAAAGCAGATAAGGAAAAAAAAAAAAAGTGAGCCACAGACCTGATAAGATTTTTAGGTGGCCCAGGGAATTTCGCTCATCCCTAAGACATTGGTGTTTAAATGAAAAAGGATCTTCCTGCTCTGTCATGTGAGCACAATTTTCCTTCTTTCCTTTCCCCTGGCTCCATTCTCTCTTTTTCTTTTCCCTTCCATTGCTATTTAATAGCAAAAATGAGGCCTCCTGCTTTGCAGAGAGCCTACTGAGCCATGCAGGCCACCGCAGTGGATTCTTCCCACCCAGCTTTGCCAAGCAGGCTTTGGACTGTGACTCGTTTTTCCCCAAATCACTGCTCCTCCTGGCAGCCCAGCCAGTCCCTCCCACACTCCGGTCTTTGCACAAATGCAGGTCCCTGCCTGGCACAGCCATTCATTTTCTGAAGGACAGGAAAGATGCCTCACTGGCACCTGTTTTTCTGCTCTCACCTCCCCATCCTTCATTCCAGCCATCCAAACTGAACTCTCAGGTAATTAAAAAGAAAGCAGATATGGGAGGTACAGGGTTTTTTGGTTTTGTTTTTAAAACTCTCCCTTATCTCTGAGGAATTTACTCAGGAGTTGGTTTCTCAATCTGTTTTTATTCCTTCTCTGGTGATCTGCTCCGTGCTGGGGATGTGGCGCTGACCTCCAGCAGCAGAATTTTCAACTTTCCCTTTGTTCCCAGCACTGTCCGTAAGTGCTTTGCAACTCATTGAAAACCCATTAATTCTGTCTGTGCCCTGTCAGATTAAAACTTCTCTTCAAGTAACATTTCAAATATCAGCTGCTTCGCCTTAATATCTTTCTTCAATAACATTTCTCCCAGCTCCACACTTACACTCCGCTCCCCTGGGGGCTTCCCTTTTCTGTGAGTATTGTTGATTCTTTAAGAGTACACACTCTCCACTCCCTCTTTCTGCTGATGTTCTCCACTGCATCTTGTTCTCTCCTACTTCATCTCCTCTTTCTCTTGCCCATATTCTATTTCCCTTCTTTGAGGAGAAGTAGCAGGTCTTTTCTACATTGCCCACTCCCATATTTCAGCCCCAGTAGAGACTTGCTGTTACCAGAGACTTCCCGCTTGGGAAAGAACTTACCCAGATGCTTGTTCATCGAAACAGCAGCCACAGAATTTACTGGGCCATGGATGTAGAAGCACAAAAATGTTTCTGAGTAACCCTGAAGACCCATCCCAGTGATTCAACCAAGACATCCCCGTTTCCACTGGACTGAGTTCCAATCTCTTAGGGCCAGATTTTAGCTCCAGAGAATAGAAATGCTGTGAGGTGTTTCACACCCCACCAGCCTCACTGACAGGCCTGAGCTATGACTCCACAGTCCCTGTCACAAGTCTTTTGTGGGTGGTAGCTTGTTTTTGTTTCCATCAGTGAGCCCCACAAGTTATGGATACAGCACGGGGACCATGACTCAGTACATCCTCCCTCAGCCAACACCTTCCAGATTTGGAACAGCAGAGCGGAGCTTGGATGTAGGTTCAGTGTCAGCAGGCACGGGCTTGTGTAGGAGACAAAAAGGGATGATAAACACTTGATGCTATTAGAAACTCTCTTCTGACATCAATGTGGACCTTCCAGCCTCTGCCCAGAGGCAGAAATTATCCTAGAGTTTGTCAGAGTTTCTCCTTTTTGTGTTAACACTTGTCAGAGTGCTCTTTGTAACTTGTTCATTCCCTTAATCCTTGCCCCCTCTCGTGCTGCTTGCCTGGCAGAGATCTGTGTCTCTGGGGTGCAGGAGGCTGGGGCAGTTCTGAGAGACAGCCAGGCTTCATCCAGGGAAACAGGGCAGAAGTCAGCAGGAGGCAGCAGTGTGGGCAGGAAGAAATGGCGATAACCCACAGTAACCATCTCTCACACAGGAAATCCCTGTGTGTTAACCCAGGGAAAGGCAGTGGGGAGTGAGTTGGGAGAAACCAAATGCCACAGGGATGGAAGGGCCAGATCTGGGTGAGATCGTCCTGTTCTTGCAGGTCCCTACCAGGAGGGGATGGGGAGCACCCTTGGCCTCATGGCAAGGCTGGGTGGGACAGGGACACTTGGAGCCACCCTGAGGAGCTGGTCTGGGGGACCTGAGCAGTGTCAAACAGGGGGGACTCTAAAGCTGCTGCTGAAGAGATCACTCTCAGTTCTCATCCTGATACAGCAACCGCCATAACCCCATGGCTTCGTTCCTGTGCTCAGGATGCTCTCACCCCACATGGACTCAGAGCTCACCCCCACACTGATTTCCAGCTGATATTCCTCCAGTCAAACCACCACAGCTTCCAATTCCTGCTGATTGCATGCATTTTTGGGTATGGTGTAGCCAAGCATTAACACACTGACAATTTTTTTTCCTGGGTGACTGAAGCAAGGGAGTTTGGTGGGGCAGAATTGTGGTCTGAAATCAATGTGGTCTGAAATATTCAAGAGGAACAGACACAAATCTCTGCATATATTTCCTTCAGTGCATTTGGGGAGAGGTTCCCCACAGAGAGCAGGAATGTTCCATATGAATTTCAACCTGTGCAAGGTGGAATGGACTCAGTTGAGTAGTTTGCAATCCATAGTTTATCAGAGGAGTTTATCTTCTATTTTTGCTCATGGAATTCCTCAGATTGTTGTCTTTTGGGTTGTTTTTTTTTTCCCACAGCCCTTCATTATTCAAGCACGGTTGGGGATTTTACATATATACATATATATAGATATGTACAGACAAAACTTCCAAAGATTCTTCTGAAGAGGTTTTAGTTGGTTTCAGTTGGGTGAGTTGAATTGCGTGTCCCTGGTCTTATTATTCACAATAGGAGGAAGTTGCAATAACCACTGAATAGCCATGTACATTAATTTTGAAATTCATGTTCACGTGGAAAAATTCTGTGGGATGAATGTTTATTGCTGTTGTTGTTATTACTATTTATTTTATTATAGCAGGAGGACCTCCGTTGTCCCTGGTCTCCTGGTGGACACCAAGGGGTGCAAGACAACTGAAGAAACTTCATTACATATTTGGAGGATTCATTAATACCAATGTTACCATTATATTCTTCTTTTCTAATACTTTTTCCTGAACTGAACACTTAATTCTTCTTCAAGGACCAGCTTTAGCATATGCAGGGCCCTGTGTGAAATCAACACAGCATAATCACAGAGGAAAATTATATAGAGGGGAGTATTGGAGGCTGGAATTATGAGAACTATATATAAAAAATCCAGACCCATGCTGACTCCTTTCTACTTCCAGCCATTTATCTAGACCTGGGCTAGCGGCACAAATAAAGAGCAAATTAGTTGGATTTGCACCATTACAAAGTAATCTTAAAAGAATGTATTTTACAATTTCCCAATCATTCCATCATTACTAGCTCAGTCCATAGCCAGATTGTGCAATGTGCTTTCACTTGAGTTTGAAATTTAAAACAGGTAGAAGGATCTTTCACACTCAATCTGCTTCCAGAAGCTGGTGATGGCCTAAAGTGAGGTGTTTTAGGGGGAAGGATAGCATCCTTAAACCTATTGCACCATGTCTCTCACCTCCCAGTGAATCAGGACACAGGAAAATCTTTCTCTGCGTTTCCCCTAAAGCCGAATCCCCTGATTTAGACCATTTTTGGACCAGGAACCAAAATGCTGTCACTGTCCAAAGCAATGGCAAAACTCAGAAAAGTCAATCTCCAAATGATGTCTACAGTTATGAAAGGAAAAAAATAAGAGGGAGGGAAAGCAGAAGGACTACCTGTGATGTTCAAGAATAAAGCAGCTGCAGACTGGAAATGAAGCACCCTTTAAATGAAAGCTGGAGTCCCCAAAATCTAAGGTATTGTGCTTAATTAGGCTCTTCTGCAAAACACAGGCAACAAATGATATGGTGAGGCAGCTCCTGGGGTTTATTTTCTTGTTTATTTGTCTGTTTGTTTCTGAGCAGCCACAGAAAACTTCTCCAGGGATCTGTTTGATTCCTCTCTGCAGTCTGGGCTGGAATATTGATCCTGGAGAAGAGATGGGTATTTTGTGTCTGTGTGTTGGAGAAGAGATGTGAGTTTTGTGTATATGAGCTTTGTGAATGCAAGTATGTGCAAGCTTGTAGGAATGCAGAAATTGTGAGAAAGGCTTGGGGTTCACCTGACAGCCTGTCCTGGGGTGACTGTATGATGCTGTACTCCCTATCACCTTCTCTGTGCACACACGTGGATCCTGGACCTCTCAGTACCTTTAAGAGAGAGGGGGGAGAGCCGGTGGAATTCCTTCAGTGTTGTGTTCAAAAACAGGGATAGCTCGCTGGCTTCTCCTGCCCGGCTGCTCGGCTTCTGCAGCAGGGAACAGAGTTACATTCCTTTGGGTTTTTTAGTTAGCTTCTCATTCATAAACTGAGGAAAAAGAAGGGTTTCCTTGGACTTTGGCTTCTTCTTCTCTTCTGGAACTGCTCAGAACACCAGAACATCAGAACTTCACTGGGAGGCTTTTCCAGCACAGCCCGGAGGGGCCCACGCCAAGCCCCAGCTCTGGAGAGGAGAAAGCCACCCCCATAAAGGACTCTGAAATCCACCCAGATTCTCTCCACAGTGAGAGCTTTTGTTATGTAGCACTATTCTTTTCCCGTGCCTGTGTGCATTGTGTTTGTTCAATAGTTTTTTCCTTTCACCTTCCTCCGAGGAATTTCTTCCCAAACCTGGTGGGGAGGGGCAGCTGTAACCTGTGTTCTATCAGAGGACGTTCATTTCAGATGTTCCTCCGAATTTGTCTCAAACTGGGACACAGTCCCACAATTCACCTGACAGCCCCATCCCCTCTACAGAGTGCCTCTTCTCCTCTCTCCAAGCCCAAGCTCAGAGAAAGTCATGTATTGCCAGTTTCAAAACCCAGCTCTAATTTTCCGGCTAATGAAGGACGTATTGACAAAAGTTGACATTAAGTGGAACTAATTACACTGTAACTGCTAAATAACTAAGAAATAACTATGCTGTAATTTATGGTGCAGCATGGGCTCTGTGCAGCAGCTTTCAGAGCTGCTCTGACTATGCTGAGCTCACTGGTGCATGATCTGCAGACCTTTTCCCTTGCCAGGAGGATCCTGTGGATGTGAAACTGCCAGCTTTGCAAACACACTTGGCCATGATTAGAGCACAAACCCAGTCAGACTTCCCACAGCCCTCCAGAGCAATAGGATACATGACTGCCTCCATTTTATTCCTGGTTTTCATTCAAAGCCCTAATCCCATCAGGGATGCCGTCTCTCTCACAAGGAGTCCATGCCACCTCCTGCATCCGCTTCCCATTGTGGATACCAAGGGGTGGGATATACAAAAGGGCTGGTGTGGGATCAGGTTTGCTACCTGTTGTAATTGTGGCACCAAACTCATTCCTCTACTCAAATAATTTGTTGAAAGAGGCATAAACCATGTGCTGGGAGCAGGGGAAGGCAAGATTCCTTGCTTTCACAAGGATGGGGTGTGCCAAGGGACAGCTGGAATCTCTCCCATACATCACTGTCAAACAGCAATATCAGCATCCAGCTCAGACGATAGGTTTAAATGTGCCCTGTTCCATCTGATCAAACTCAGAATTTCTTAGACTTCATCATTAAAGTTGATGAGAACACAGGCATTTGGTCTCAAGAGAAATCTGACAACTAAATCTTTGTTTATGTCTCAGATAGGACTAAATCAGGAAATACGGATTTCTGTTCAGAACTGTCTTGGGGTGACTGTATACTTTGTTCCCTAACGGTCTGCTTTATGCCCAGAAATGGCTGTTGTGGCTTTCAGATGGACACACAGTGGGGCAGGAAGGGTAGGGCTCCTGCACAGCTTGCTTCAAACCCTGTCTGGCCTCTGCCGATTCTGGGAGGCATGCATCAGGATGTTACACTGCTCCTTTTGTTGGATTGTAATTTGCTTGCTTAGGCAAGAAGCTTTTTTTACCTTTCCCCACCTTCTTCTCTGGACCCCAGCAGAGATCCTTCAGTTGCTTTATTGTTTGGTTGGTTTTTGTTTGGTTTTTTTTTTTCTCTCCACTCCCGGGAGCCTGCAGGGGCTGCGCCGGGTGGTCTGGGCCCCAGGAGAGACCAAGCCAGCAAAAGAAAGGACACCAAAACCCCTCCAGCTTCACCTGCTGTGAGGAGGAGACCAATGCCAGGAAGGTTCCCATCTACCCTGCCCGAGCTGCTGCGTGAGCTCCTGTTCCTCCCCTTTCCTGAGACAAAGGGGGCAGCTGCCATCTTTGCCTCCCAGCCACGCGACCTGGTGGGGCTGGAGGTTGAGGTTTGGAAATTCCAATACCTAGCATTTATTGAATCCTTTTCCATGCCTTGCAGGCACCCTTTTTTTTTTTTTTTTTTTTGTTTATAAACTGTTGGGGTTTTTTTTTTTGGTTTTTTT
>VXAC01006836.1:1505578-1542449 GCA_013399225.1 Rhipidura dahli | reverse complement strand
TTTTTTTTTTTTTTTTTTTTACTTTCTTCCACTGGTATTCCTTTTTCTCATTGGCAAACAGGATTATTGAAGCCCTTCTCTTTAGAGGAACTGCTCGTTCCAGGGTATTTTCTCCTAAAAATTGTCCCTAAATAGAGACAAGAAGTTATGCCACCACCTCCTGAAGTGTTTCATTTTGATATTATTGAAACACAGTTTAGTACTGCAATACTAGATGGTATATAGATATGTAAGAGAATAACATTAAGATTCTAATATAGAAGTGAAAACAAGTGGGAAATGGAGCAGGAAAAAGTTGAAATATTAAAAAATTTAAAATCCATTCTGATTTCAAATTGATTCAATATTTTGCCTTTGAAATGTCAGTGGAATTAGAGTACTCTAATGAAGCATTCACAATTTCACCTATTACCTAAAGAGGAACAGCCTTTTCCCAGGGGGTAAATGTTCCATAGACCAATTTACAATTGAGTCCAAACCACGAAATTTTTTGCCTGGAAACTCTTCAGTGCAGAAGTCAGAACTTTGTGCTTTGGTGGTACAGCTCCAAGCACAGCAGGACAGATCCCCAGGCACCCCCTCCACTGAAAGCACAAATAATAGAGCTGTTGGTGAGGAGATTTGCTGATGAGCCCCAGAGGAAGTTAGAGTGTGCATAAGAAAACCAGAGAATTTGGACGTAATGAGAGAAGGGAGAGAGAAAAATCACTCTGTGTTGGAGACAGGAAGACAGACAGAGAAAAGAGAGTGAGATTGCAAAGATAGACAGGTGGGGAGAAAGAGAGGTGCAATTCAGCTCCTGCTCCTGCCTGATTCGTTCCACCTCCATTATCATGCACCAGTACAACTCATTCTTCTTTTTTTCCAGAAAGCGTAATAATGTTCCACAGGTGAAGGAGTTATCTCAGCTTTTCTCTTTTCCAGCAAAGCTAACACTCAGTACATGAAATAAAGGTTATCTTGAAAAATAGACGCTGCAACTCGCATACAAAGGAGCCCTTTCCTGTGACAAGGGAGTCTTTTCTGAAAGGGTCTGTTAGGTTTTGTGCTCAGAAGAAAAAAGGGAAGAAAATGGAATCGACTGCTTAGTCCCCCTGCTAGGCTGCCAAATTGACTTTTGAACAGGACCTGGGAGACTCTTCCCCGTGGCATGACAAGCAGGTTACCCTTAGGGGATGGCAAGGATGGGGATGAAGAGGAAGGCAATGCTGGTGGCCATGCAGGGGACAAAACTCACTTTTCGCATCTCTCCCAAATCCATGAGGCCAGGGGTGGTCTGAAGGGCAAAGCCCCTGTGTGCAGAGTCCCATGAGCACAATAAACAGAAGGACATGGGGACTGTGAGCACAGAACACAGCTGCCCATGCCAAGGGCAGCAGAGGATGGTGGGTGCCCAGCCTGTGTGCTCAGCATCCCTGTGCCACTGCTGCCACATGCCTCCTGCTGCTCTCTGCCCCTGGCATCCAGCCTGGCAGGGCCATGCCTGCAGAGGTGGGAGTCTGTTCACTGCCATTACTGAAACAACCACATAATGTGTGTTTTGATATATTCCCTGTGAGCTGAATCTGGGCATCTTTTAAAACAAACCCTAAAAGGGTCTCCAAAGAGAGATCATTTAAATTCCTATTTAAATGACTAAATAAAAGTCTGGCTGTAGTTTTTTCATGAAAGGCCAGTGTGAACTAATACACTTTGCCTCATGCCTTGTGAAGATCATTAAGTAACACATTTAGCCATGCAAAGGGTTCCACAGAACATGGCTCAGTGGTGGCTCCTTTAAAGTGTCACTGTGATGATGAGGATGAACAGGGGCAGCTTCTGGGCATCATCACCAGGGATCCCAGGTGCGTATTTAGTATTCAGCAGGAATAGATCTGGGTGTGTTCATTCCTAATTTCTTTGCAACAGTCGCCTGTCACTTTTATGTTCTTGGGCACCTACAAAAGCTGTCACAGAAGGGATGTACTTATTTTATGAGCAGCTCCTGTCATTGTATCAGCACTTGGGTGAAATAAGGATTTTTATTCTCATTGAATTTTCTTTTTAAATAAATGACAATAATTTTGTGAAGCTCCAGAAGTTTGTCTTTCCTTACATCAAATTGTTGGAAGTGTCTGAGTAGCTCTAATGCTCACTGAAACCCTTGACGTGTTGACATAACTCAGAGTGATATCACATATCTTGGGCTCAGTTGTGCAGCTTAGTCAGTCAAATATTCCTTTGTTTTGAAGGCACTGGACACCAGTGTGGATATTGGTGACATGCTGCCATTCTGGGATTAGGAAATGAGGCTCTTTTAAAATCCTTCCTTCCACCACTCTGAGGATCCCTTCCCATTGTCTGCAGCAAGCCGTGGTTCAAAGACTGTCAGAGCACATAAACATGACACAGTAACTGAGAACATCAAAGAGTATTATGTTTTCCATACATAGAGAGTGACAAGCTGCCTAACATTTTATATTAAAAATTCAGACAAAAAACAATTCAAGAAAAATCAAAGCAAAGTCTCCAAGAGAGAGTCAGGTGCCACACGTTTGTTACATGTTCTTATCTTTTTTGCCTTGCAAAGTGTCCTTTAAACTCTGCTCCTAAAATATATATCTAAAATCTTATTTTCAGCAGTTATTGTCTATAGAGGAAAGGAAAGGTATGTAAGTGTAGGGGAGTCAGCTTCTGGAATGGAAGCCTCAGCCATTCCAGGAGGCAAAGCTGGACAGAATCCTTGGAGACAGCAAAGTCCATCACCACAGCCACCATCTGTGGTTGAAACCCTTAAATTTGGATTTATGGACTCAGTTCTGGTGCTACAAAGAGATGATCCAGGCACCATGGAGAAAAGAAAGGAGAGGTATAAGGACAGAAGACATGAGACCCTCTAAGTGGCAAAATCACTGAATCAATGACATTACCAATGTGAGGCAAAGAGGAAAATCTGTTGGGGGAAGGCAGATGAATGTTGAAGAGCAGAGGCAGAATAGAACAGAGGCAGCTGATTCTCTGCCGTGGAAGGACTTGGCATGAGCTGGGTACCCTTTGAAAGATGATAGAAATATTAAAGGAAAGATTTAGTTTCAAAGAACTGAAAATCACAGTGAATTGGGATCAAATTTAGTGAGGAGGTTTGGTCAAAAAAAAAAAAAGGGAACAGAAAGTATTTTGAAAATCTTTAAACATTTCAAAACATTCTTAAAAGATTTCTAAGTCTCTTATACTAAGTTTTTCTTTGTTTAACATCAGAATTTCCATTTTAAAAATCAGCTTTAAATAAAACTAGGTGGAAGAGGTTAAATAACTTTGAGAAGAGACCTTCAGATCTTAAGCAAATGCAGTGCTCCAGATTAAACATGGGCTTGCACTTTTCTTTAAATTCTTTCTTTTCCTTTCATTCCCCTTTCAAATATATTTTGAAACTCTAAATGATTTGAAGTGCATTTTGTCCTTTGACACTTCTTTTAGCTTCTTTTGCAAATATATATTAAAAAAATGTTCTTCGCTGTTATCACTGATAACTGTTGGAAAAATACAAAGTACCAGCTGTTGTTTGTACAGTGCTTGGAAAGGCTTCAATAACACTGTTAACAAAACGGCCAAAGAGACTGGGGAAGACTCAGGAACAAATTCCTACATGAGCTTCCACTGGAGTATTGAAAGTGGTTCATCACACTCCTCAGTTCCCTGCCCTCTCTGCACATCCTCCTTCCCAATCCGTGAAAGGCCAACACATTTTAATAGCTCCTGCTGCCTCTCTAGGAAAGAAATGAAGCCCCAGGTGGTGTGTCTGTGCTCAAAATGATCACCTGGTGATGGCCTCAAGCTTATTCCTTGTGCAGCTTGTTCTGCATCTGAATCCAGAGGTTTTTGGGTTTACACATACTTTATGCCCTCTAAGCTGTGCCTGGAAAATCAGGGCATTCTGGGGAGCAACCAAAGCCTGTGCAGAGCATATCCCCAGCTAATCCAAACCAGAGGCAACTGAACTGTGATTGGACTTGATTTGATTCTTTTTTGTTGTTGTTGTTGTTCTTCTGTGGATGGTGTTCTCTCTGTTCCTGTTTACAAGCCAGGGGTTATTTGAAGTGGGTTATTTATTTATTTATGCACTTCTATTATCACAAGCACCAAATTGCAACCTTCGAGAAAAAAACGTGTTTGTGAAGGGTGGTGGCGGGGGGAGCCAACAAATTAAAGTCAGAGAAAGGGGGCTACATCTTTATCAAAAGACAACATCAAATTAATTTCTCTCTGGTCTCAGGAACTCATGTAAAATTTATAGGCTGTTTTTTAATTTTGCTGTAGTGCCAGCAGCACGGGTTGTTTGAGATTCAGAGGAAGGGCTGGGGTGGGGAGGGAAGGGAGAGGAGGGGAAGGGGGAGGCAGAGGAGAAGCTCAACGGCCTTGGCTGGACTGACAGGGATCCGTGCCTGGAATGACTTTGCTCACGTGCCCAACCTCAGCTGGGATGTGAGCGGGAAGGCAGCAGGATGGATGGCTTTGCATGGGCCCTGCTCCCTCCTTCACCAGGCGCAGCCTGGCTGCTTAAAATTCCAGTGGCATGCTAAGCTCTCTGTACAAGGCTGCCCTTTCAACACCAGCACAATGACTCCTCTTACATAACCCAACAGCAAATTCAGCAGGCTCACAACTCAAAAGAGAAAGAGAATTAGTTTTATATGAACACACCTTCTTTGCCCTTTCTCTACCCTCCTCTCCCATCGTCTTTACTTTTTGTTGGGTTCTGGAGCACATCCATGGAAGTGTCTGAGGCATTTGTGCCTTTTTCATTATCTCAGCAGGACAAGGGGCCACAGTCTAAAGCAGCTGGAAAAAAACAGGGAGGTCTCCCCAGTGAGTTTATTGAGGTGAGAGAGCACACCCACCAATGCTTTACAATGGCAAGGTCATTTTTATTTTGTTCTCCAAAATCTCTGCTGGAATTAGGGATTTGCAGCTTTCAGGAGCTTTTCTGGCTTTGATAAACCCCATGTTTCTGCTGGAACCATGAGGTGCCACAGGAGCAGTAGGATCCTGGGAGGATCACCAGTGGCATGTTCTGATGTCTGACCCTGGCAGAAATGCTTTCAGAAACACTGAGATATTAAAAGGGTCCCACTATGATCGTGTGTGGCTGGTAACTTAGCAAAGGTCAGTAGTTCCCCAGCAATGTTTACAAACTGAAGCCTAACACACATTAGCAGCAAAAATTAAACAAACAGCACTGCTGGAATCAGGTGAATTTCATTTTCATTTGAAACTTTCCAGCTCTCAAAGAAACCTCAGGTATCTGCGTCTTCATTTTAAAGACATCAGCTGGCACTACTGGCAAAACTTCCCAGCTGAATGAGAACACATCACATTAAAACAGGCCTCTAGCATTGATTTAAAGACTCCTACTTTCCTTGTCAGCTGTCCAGACATTTTAAAAGCCTTGCTAAGCAGGTATGGCATTTGTTTTTTCTTACCTTTTCTCCCTCCCTTTCGAGTTTCAGAATGTGTAACCTCAGCTACTGGCCCAGGATGCTGACCTGGAGATGGATGTTTCCAGTCCCATATTCTGATTCCCATTTTCCATTTATTTCCCAGCTAGGAAACAGGTGAGCAAGACCTGTCCTACAGACATACTGGAAATTATCAAACCAACAGAATATTGAGATTAGATTAATACAGAGAAGCGTATTCTAGAGAATATTAAGAAATCACCCACTGCTCCCCACTAGACCAGAGATTTTATACCACCTTCTAGCAAGCTATTTCATCATTAGGCAGAAAGAAGGAACATCCCTGAATGGGGTTTAGTGTGGTCCTTCCTTCACTCCTTCCTGCCAGGAGTGGTGTGTCGTCATTCTCACAGAGCCTGGGGAGGGAAGGAAGAGCATTCCTGCCAGCCAGGGGCGATTTCTCTCCTCCACAGCCATGGAGAGGAACACTGTGCTTCATAAACACACTTCAAAGATGCCACACTATTAAAAATACATGGACATCATGTGGATCTAAGCTAAATACATATGGCCTTTGATTGCTTGGCATTTCCAATTCATACAGGAACATTACTGCTATGCATTATTGACGATCACAAGCATTTCACTGCCTCAGACTAAGGACACCTCTTCCCCTTCTTCCTTCCTTGCATGCAGCACCCTTTACTAGAGACTGAGCAGTTTAATTAAGCTGTGATTAACTGTACACACACGCCTGACTGTCACCGATTTAGCTCTGGAAATGCCACTGCTGTGAGCTGAGCACTGCGCTGTTGGAGGGAAGTGCCCCTCTGGGTGTCTCAGCTGCTCCCCACATGTGCCAGCACATCTGGCCAGCTGGGTGTGCCTGCCGGGTGCTCTGACGCAGCTGAAGCTGTTCCCCAGCTCCCTTCAGGTAGATGATACTCCATGGGGGAGAGCAGGGATGGGGAGTGGGGAAAGTGAGGCATTGGTTCAGCTTGGAAGGGCTTGAGGCTGCGAGGATGGGCTGGGCACAGGCTGCTGGCTCAGCCTGGGAGGGGAGCAATGGAAAAAACGCTCCTGGCTCAGCCCTGTGCTGGGGTGAGAACCTCTGCCCCTGTGGGACATTGTCTGCCCTGGGCACTGCCCAGGTCTGCAGCTTGGCTGGGCTCTCCCATGCCACACACCTGGGCAAAATCACATCCCTCCTTTCTCTTCCACTCTGGGAAGTTCAGGCATCTTCCCTGCTTTCTCCCTGGGCACTCTTCCCATTCATTGCTTTCCTCTTTCCTGGCCAAAAGCACAGCTGGACCCTGTGTGTTGGATGTCCCTGTCACGCTGGACACACCACCCTGATGATGTGGTGTCACCACGTGCATCCCTGTCTGCTTTGGGGGAATTCTACAGAAATACTTGTGTCTCTCGTTTTAGTAGCAGTTCCTTACTGACTCAGTCATACTCCCTCTTTTATTCTTTTAAAAAGGAATTATCTAGAAGCAGGAATTTGGGAGGAGGAGAATAAGATTTGGGGAAAAAAAAAAGGAAAATCATTACAGCTCAGAAACAGCTCTTGAAACTTATTAGCTCATGACTCATCTCTCTGAAAGGAGCTAATACCTTAATTTCATATTTCTCTGCTCAAATGGAGACCAAAGCATAAACTGAAATGAAACTTTACACTAATGGCTTCTTAATTACACCCATCTAAAAGCAATTACCTGAGGTTTAACAGATACAGAGTTAGGGTTGACACGGTCAGTAGAAGGGAATGGTGCAGCAATGTCTGGAAAGAGATGGGCTGTGGGAAGGTGGAACTGGAAGATATCATGGCCAGCTGCCTCTGCTTCCTCCTCTCTTCCCCCTGGTGTTGCAGCCCAGCCCTGCTCTTGTGCAGTCTCCCTCTGAGAGTGTGTGCAGCACCAGCCAGGTACCCACAGTGAGGGATATTCCTCAGGAATGCACTTGCTTTAGCAATAGTGGGATAAAAATTCATATAATAAAACTCCAGCATGGAGGACTGGGCAAATGCAGTACCAATAATGTTTCTCTCTAGGAAGCCACATCTCCTGCATCCCAACTCCTGCCTGGTAAATGCTTCTTCCTTCCACCTCTCCACCTGCAAGGGAAGAACCATTCCTACCAGTCCCAGGGTGCATTTTAAGAATTTCTTAATACTTATTGAAGGTTTTGAAATTATCCACTCTAAGTTACCACAGGAGACCAAGATGGTGTCACTGCTTTCATTATAAGTACTATTATTACTACTACTGTGAGTAGATTTCAGTGGTGTTTTGCTCACAGTTTAATGATTTAGCACTAATAAAGGAACTTCAGCAAACCAGTGGAGTCCAGGCCACCACAGTAGTCAACATTTCCTGAACAATATCTGGGAGGAATTTGCTTCCAGGAGTGGGATTGAGAACAGGCAGTACATGGTGCTAGGAAATCATGGAGGTGGATTTGAATCCCAATTCACTCTAGAGCTTTACTCCAAGCTGCAAGGAAACAGCTCCCTCCAGTCTCAAAAAGATCTTGCACTGGTTGGTGGCTTTGTGAGAAAAAACAAATTTTGGGAGGAATAGCCACTGCTTGAAGGGCTCCTCAAGCCTGCCCAGCCCCACCTCATTTTGTGGAACCTTGCACCATATCGCACCACTGAACGAGATAACACAATTATTGGATAATTAGAGTCATCAGAAAGCGTTCTGCAATGGCAGGCTTTTAATTGACTTCCCCATTAACAGATAATGATCAGGCTCTGCCTCCTGCCAGGATGACCCCCACTCCTCTTCCCCAGAGAAAAGTGGTTGACCTGAAAATGAAATAGCACAGCTGTCCTGAGTTCATTCATGGCTGACACACCCCTCCAGTTTGGTTGGGGAAGCAACAAACTGAGACTGAGAGAAGGAAAATAGAAGGGAAAGAGAAGGTTTCTCTTTGCCTGTCCAGGCCAGGTTCTGACAGAGCAGAGCTGGCACAGTGGTAGCGAAGTTGCCCAGCCCCATCCTTCCCCTGCCAGCTCAAAGCTCTCCCCAGCACCAGCCCAGGATCCTGCTTGTTTTCCTCCCCTCCAGTCTGTTGAGTAAAGTAGTTTAGAGAACACTAATTCAATTTCACAGCTTCTTTCAGGGTGCCAAACACCTGGTGTTTCCTTGCCCTGGAACTAAAGCTGAACATTTCCATCATATTTCGCAAGACACAACTGGGCTGAACATGCTTGTTTTGGAAAAAAAAAAAGGCTGAATTCTCTTTTTGAGCTTGTTTCTCTGCAGTCAGGTGTGATTTGCTGGCCTCACAAAGTCCATTGGACAGCCTTCTGTTGGAAACTGGAAACAACACACAGTGTGATGCCTTGGTGCAACGGGATCTTCTTGTGAGAAAGATTTCACCCACATACTGAGCCCTCATTTGGGTGCTGAGCACTTAGGAAAAAGGCATATATGCCTCCTGTATCCAGGCATAAATCCTGGTGAGGGTTTTAAATGTCCTTGTGATCCATCAAATAAATAAGTTTTTCCAGAGGCAGCAGGAAGAAAGCCAAGTTTCACTTTTGTCCTGTAGCCTGGTAACCTGGATTCCCCACCAGTGACTCAGAAAGACCCCAATTCCTCTTGGCTTTGAAGCAGTGCTGGGGCAGGAGGCAGCAGGTTTCTTAAGTAAATGGCAGTAGACAGAGCTGGGAATTGCTGAACTCCTGCACAGTTTCAGACTCTTTTCTCTACCAGCTTCACCAATTGAGTTGGAGTTTCATTACTCTTTCCTACTGCATAAAATGTGCTTGAGATTCTAATTTATGAAAAAGTTGTTTGGGAAGGACTGACAGACAAAGAGAGAGAGAAAAAGACTGTGGAAACTCGGTTTCCTTAGGAACCAATTTAAAAATAAACCAACTTTCTGCTAGGTGTGTGGTGCCATCCTCAAGAGTCCAGGGGTTTCTACATCTGCAATTTTCCTTTGCTGCAGGGAAGGTGTGCTGTCCTCACTCACTGGGTTTAAAACCAGTAACAACCTGAAGGTGAGGATTTACTGAGATGCAACAGTTGAGATACTTATGCACGGGATGAAAAGATAGAAATCAGTGTTGAAACCTGCAGAGCCTGATTTGTGCTCTCCTTGTTTCTGGAAAAAGAGCAAGCAGCCAACCAATGTCTTCTGGTGCATTGATTCCCCTTCCTTTCAGAAATATACCTGAACTCAGTTCAGATGGCTGTAAATGCAGATTTGAAACTTAAGCTAGAAGGCTGGGTGGGAAGGTGTTCGTTATTGTGAATTCCAGAAGTGAGCCTGTCCCTAGGAACAGCCAGGAGGGAGGTGATGCAGGCATGCAGCCAGCGCTCCAAACTGGCACCAACTGGGACCTCCAGACAGGCTCAGACTGTGCAATTAATCTCACTGTAAATCAGGTATATTGATGCTGTGCTAACCACAGGACACCACAGGAACACAAACAGACAACGTTGTCAAAGAAACCTAGAGGTCTGTCATAAAAAAAAATATGCAGAGATTTACATTTCTGCTCTGTTCACTGTCTACTGTGTTCACTATTAGGGTCTTTTTTCTTGTTGTGAGCTCAGTCACAACCCATCCAACGCATCCATGGGGCCTGGCTGCTCCCTGACAGCCTTGCACAAACACCCAGTGGTGGAAAGGAAAAGAACATGAAGGATTGCCATGATCTGATTTTTAATTCATTTTTCCAGGCAAGTGGATAAATATAGAAATCACCCCAAACTCTGTCTCTCCTAAATGCAGGTCAGCAAATATGTGACTAGTAAAAGCAAAAAGGCCCAGTTAAGCACTAAAGAAAAAAGGAAGTACTGACCAAATTGCATTTCTCTGGCAAATTATTTCCCTGTCTAGACTGGTTGTCAGATGTTGTTTTGTTGTTCTATATGCCCAGAGGCCAGACCAAAGCTGGGATCCCCAAGTACAGGCAGCTTTGTTTAATGAGAGACAGTCCTTGCCCCCAGGGAGCTGTAATCAGAATAGGCAGGACAAATAAATGAAATAAAGTCGCCATCTTCATCCTTCGAGCGCCGATGGAAACAGGACCCCAAAGAGATTAAGTGGCTTGTGTGAGGCCACCCAGAAAACCTGTGCTAATGCCAAGCTAACCCCCTCACCCCCACAGTCTCAGAATCCTAACACCAGTCTTTGAGGCAAATCTGGTTATGTCTCCCTATTTCCACGAGAATCCAGGGAGATCCTATTTAAGGCACTGCTGCTGTTCTTCTACAGCTGCATTTCTTCCTGGAAAAATCCAGCTTCTCCTTCCTTACAGGACCTACATATGCTTTATTACCTCCCTGGAGTGGGCGGGAGCTCCATCCCTGAAGGCACTGGGAGGAGACGATGGAGAGGGGCGGAGGGAGGAAGAGTCGCCAGCCGTTCTGATGCTGGAATGTAAATAGTGTTTTGCAAAAGAGCCATTTATCAGTGAAATTACAGAATCCGTTTGAAGATTCCCCTGGAGGATGCACTACAAAGATGGCTTGTACGGAACTTAACGAGAGGTTTCCTGCAACACGCCCGGGCTTCGTGTAGGCAGGAGCACTTTGCTGGGAATTAAATCCGCACTGGAAATGTTAATAAATGCAGACACATGTTCTTGTTTGTCGGACGCGCTGTGCCTCCTTTATTTATTTCCTTCATTTTATTCTTCTGGATGTAGCTACAATGCCAGCCCCTTTGTCTGACACCTCCCTAGGGGAGAAGTTGCCGTCTCTCTTCTTCACATCCCTCGGGAGCCCCTTAAGCCCATTGTGCTGCTGCCCAGCCTCCAGCCAGGAGCACAAAGGGACCCGCAGGGGACTGGATAGCTTCATTTCTGGGCAGATACCAGCTTTCATCCAGCACCAAAATGAAGAACAAGGCTCAAGAACAGCTGAGGCAAAACTGATCAAATTGAGGCTGTGGAAAGGATTCCCCCATCTGCTCTATTAGCAGAGGGATGGAAGGGAACCAGGATTGGTTTCCAGAGATATCCACCTGGACTGACTCTCCCTGTCTCATGTCTGGAGCCCCAGGTGCATCCAAGATGGAGCAGCTAAAATGTTTCTGCTCTCTGGAACAAACACAGGATTCTCTCCAGCACAGCAACTATTAAAATATAAAGTCGGTTTGCTTCCTCACTGTGAAGAAAACTAAACAGAGTCATCATTACATCATGTGCTCATCTTTACAGTGACTCAGACCAGCAACGTGGCCTTTTTGTACCTTCAGATAAACCCTGGAAATGACCTGAAGCCAGCACTAGAAGGTAGCCTGTCCCTCGCATCTCCTTCTAGGAGATGAACACATCCCAGTGAATTCATCCAAATACTATATATTTATTTCCCCCTTTTTTCTTCAGGCAGCTCCCCTAGGAAGGAGTTTGGCTGGTTTGTAGAACAGAGTTGGTGCTCAAAGCTCTGCAGATCTCTGCTGAGGTGCCCAGCTTCCTCGAAAAATGGGTGTCTCTATTTAGGATCGCAAATCAAGCATTCATAGGAATCCCTTTGTAGGAAAATTTAAGTACAACTGAATCAAAGATGCATTTAAGAGAAGTAAGATATAAAAATGCTTTCATTTCTCCACACAGCAGGGGATGGAGCAAAAGGCTTGTTGAGGTTTGGAAGTTTCCCTTTTCTGTTCTTTTCTTTTCCCTTGAGGAATTTTTTCCCCATGTGTGCTGCTGGGGAACAAACAGCTGGGTGCTTAAGAGAACAAAGGGAAAGGACCAAGGAGGCCGCACTCTGGCACCTGGGGATGGGGGCACAGNGGGGTTTGTGAGGCTTTTGTTCCATCCCTTCCCGGGACCCCGAGCCGCCATTGCCGCGTGAGGGCCGAGCTCGCTGCGGAGCGCCCCCTGCAGGCGCGGGGGAACCATCGCACCCGCCCTGCTGGCCGGGCACTGCGGGTGGGGCTCTGTTTGCTGGCACTGACACAGTTACTGCTGTCGGCTTGGGTTGGTTTATATATATATATATATTAGTAAAGAACTGTTATTCCTAGTCCTCACATCTTTGCCTGAAAGCCCCTTCATTTCAAATTTATAATAATTCGGAGGGAAGGGGGATTGCATTTTCCATCTCAGGGGAGGTTCCTGCCTTCCTTGACGGACACCTGTCTTTCAAACCAAGACAAGGCTGCAGAAGCCTCACCCTGGCCCTTCCCTATATTAGATTTAGTACCTGCCTGTTCAACTGCCCCCTCCTCTGTAACTGCAGCTAGTTAATCTTCCTCCACAGACTGCTAATTTGCTCAGCCCCTTCCCTCTCAATTCCATATTAATTACCTTGTCTAGATAGTTAATACTCTTCTTCTCCCTTTCCTCCCACCTAGCCCAGAGTACTTCAGCATCTCTTTCCCCACAACCCAGCTTCTAAGGGTGTCTCCAGGCAAACTCCCTCACATCCCTCCCATGAATGGTGTAATTGCCCTCAAGCTCTACCAGGCTTCAATTTGAAGCAGGTTTCTCCTCCTCCTGTTTTTCTGCTCCTCTTTGTCGGTCGTATTTATTACAGAAGAAGGAAGAGAGGAATTAACCAGACCCTTGTGTCTGTCTGAGGGCAGCTGAGCCAGACTCATGGGCCCAGTAAAATCCAGGAAAGCCAATGATTGAAACCCAGCCTTGGCTCTAATCTTTTTTTCAGTTCATATTATTCTCCCTTCCTGTAATTTAATTTACAATATAATTTTATATTCTTCCTCTAAAGCAGAACTTCTCTCTTTATATGTACATATATTTTTTTATCCTGCCAGGTTGGATTTGTGTCTGATTTTATTTTATTTTGTTAAACAAGGAGGCTGAAGTCACTTTATTTCCTTGAATAGAGCAGGAGGATAAATCATTTTTGGAGAGGTGCTGAGGCATCTTTCCAAAATGTGGAGCTTAGGAGGGGATGGAAGAAAATGCTTTAACCAGGCATTTTGACACCTGAGTGAGGGATAGCCCTTTGAATATTGGGTGTGTTATATCCACTGAAGTATGTTACACCACATTGAGTATTGATTCTTTGTTCCTTCTGGAGCTGGGAGAAATATTTACAGGTGTGTGAAACTGCTGAAGAGATCAGAGACCTTTGTTACTTTATTAACCAATTCTTTCTTACAAGATTCCAGTTCCCCACTGAGAATCAGAGTCCACAATGTACAAACAAGCAGCAGTAACGGTGACCACAAACCACTGCAAGCAGATGATGAACAAGGGGTCTTGTAGCCCTTCCCAAAAAGTTTTTCCTTGCTCTTCCTGGTGTTTTCACAGCCCAAGTATATTTTGCAAAGAAAAGAGCTGTGAAATCAGTAGGTGTGGGATGGATCTGATGCCTTGAGAGGCCTCCTAGAAACAGAGACCAGACAGAAATAAGGGAATAAAGGTGGGGATTTATTGGAAAGGCCTTCAAAGGAACACCCTGGGGAGCCAGAGGTGCTGCCCAGATGGGCCCCGAGATGGACCCTGAGAGGCCACGAGTTCTCCCCACTTTGATGGGTTTGGTTCATTTGCAGATCAGGGTTCATTCTTCAATTAAAGCTTCAGTTTAATGCTGTCATTTCCCCTCAGCTTGCCTCCCTCTCAGAGGCTTTTGGTTGATACTTTTTGGGCCCAGTTTGGGCTGGGTGTCCTTGGAGAGCAGCCCGGAGAGGCTTTGTTGTGTGTGCCCAGCACAGAGAGCAGCACTGACCAGGGAACAGGCAACTCCAGAGTTACACACTGGGCACTGCAGGGTTTGAAAAATAGAAAAGTTCAAACCTAAGACATCAGATCAATAGTAGCAGGAATGAGCCAACCTCCTATTCAACACAATATCAGACAAACCTCCAACGAAAAAAAATCTACTTTGTTTTGTATATCATGTTCTCTCCTTGCCTAAAGCTTTGCAATATCTGCTTAGTGTTCAAAATTCAGTTTAATTCCCACCAAAAAGAAAGAAATTTAAATAATTTCTTGTTTTTAAAAACAACAGAGAAGTATCTTGACTCTTTCAAAGGAATTTCAAACCATTTCAAACAAGATGGTTCCAGTTACCACCAGCCCAGGGAAAAAGAACCAAGATCACTTTTGTGTAAACATTGAAATATCTACAGTAGGACGATTTTCATATAATTGAGAGAAATAGTATTTTTTTCTTCTCCAGTGTTGTAGAGAATTCTTTGATGAAACATTCACACTCCAAACTGGGCTCAAAGCTTTAAGCATTAGAAATTTTGTCCAGCTTTTGTCTGTAGGCAAATTCTCTTGCTGCTTGCTAACTTGCATCCCAACTGCTGTAATCTGTCTTGAAATATAAGAAAAATATGTTACTCTGCCTGTCAAAGGAAGGGCAGTTTCATTCAATGTCTGGATCATACTTCAATATCCAGATGGTCCCTTGGCCATCTTGCTTGGCCACAATAAAGCAGCTCCATTTCTGTGACCATGTAATTTCTGACATCTTTGTGCAAGAGGCCTACGGGATCCACAAGCTTTCCCACCAGGTTTTACTTGATGGGTCTTGTTCAGGTCCTTGCATTAGACTCCAAATAGGAGTTATTATCCTGCCAAGTGGTTCCCATCTCTGTTCCACCACAGAGACAATTGATTCATCTCAGGCCAAGCCAGTGTGACAGGTATATCCATCCATTCGAGGACAATTCCCAGGTAGGATGGGCTGCTAAATGAATGCACCAGATTGCAGCTGACACCCCTAATGCTGATTTTCCCCTCTCCTTATAATCATAATGAGATCTCAGCAATAGAGATAGATTTGCTAATTTCCATCTCCTCTCTCCTTTAATCACTGTCAGGCATAAATTAATTTCTCCTTAAAGAGCTTTCAGGTTGAGATGCTGTCATTGCACACTGTACTTAAAGGTTCTAAATCAAGGTAATCCCAGAACATTTCCTGCCCAATCTGAGATTCCAGAGCATGTAAATATGTGTCATCCCAGCAGCATCACAGGCCTTTTTCTTGGGGTAGGGGAAGGGAGGACTAAAGTTGAATTCTTAGTGTAGGACATTGAAAAGCAAGGTGAGAACTGTGCTACAAATCAGCTGAGTGCTGCTTCTTAGATGTGCTCCAGGCCTGTACTTATCCCAACTCTGTCAAATGAGAAACCTGAAACTGCAGTGTTGTAGCTGAATCCATTGAAGATGGGGAGAGGAGACTGTCCAGAGGGAAGTTCAGCCCATGCAGGGCCTAAATTTCCCCCTAGAAGAGTGTGTCTTTCTTTACTGCTCTGGGATTGGCTGTGCTTCTTCTATCAGGTGCTTTATCAGGTGGGTATTTCATTGCAGGTATTTTCAGTGCACCTGAAAACCAACATAGACCAAGGGAAAGCAGGAAGCTTCTAACAAAACCAGAAGGAATAAAATCATTAGGCAAAGATATTTTTCTCAAAAAACGAAAAAAGGCTAGTGAATAAATTATCATTCCTTTTCATTAAAAATTCAGTGGAGATGAAACTGTGTGTGGTGATAATGAGCAAATGTTTATAGTTGCAGAGTAGTGTAACTGCATGGATGGAGAGCTATTGATTTAGCCCCAGCCTTCACACATTTTGTACAGCTCTTTGGATGGATGTCTGTCCAGCTGGCTGCACTACTAGCAATGGAAGACTTGTTACATCCTGAAAAATGGCTACATTAAAAATTATTTCCAGGGAAATTTAAACTATTTTTTACAATGCCCTATAGAGTGACTCCTTAAGAGAAGAAATCTAAAGACAGCGTCCATGTCATTCTCTCTGACCCCCAAGTTTTCAAACCACTGAAAATATAGGGGAGGAAAAAAAAAAGCTCACAAACCTCTATTCAGTGTTTCAGTTTGTCTGAAATTTGCCTTTCCTCAACAGAAATATCGACAGAGTGAAAATTGCTTTCAGACTTACTAGTTTTTCCATTTTTAAGTTTCTCATAACAGATAGGAAGTTTAAGGGACAGTTTAAGACCTAGCTGGAATTTGTGGAAATGCAGAAGTGCCCAAGATTATTTTCTTTTTTCCTCCCCCCATTCCATCCAGTTGGTGCTCCATGTGTCTCCTTCTGAAGACCTGCTTTTTCCTGGCCAGACCTTCTTGGTTTTCTACCCTCTGGATTCCTTGTCCTTTCCTTTCCCTTTTTGCTTGCCCATCCTTTCCTTCTCCATCAGTGAGTCTCCACGGAGTCTCCCATGGTCCAGGCTGCCCTCACAGAATCATTCAGGTTGGAAAAGGCCTCCAAGATCACTGAGTCACCCTTGTCACCCAGCCCAGAGCACTGAGTACTACATCGGGTATTCCTTGGACACCTCCAGGGATGGGGACTCCAAACCTCCCTGGGCAGCTCCTTCCAATGGCCTGACCACCCTTTCCATGAAGAAATTCCTCCTGATGTCCAACCTGAAGCTTCCCTGGCACACCTTGAGGCTGTTTCCTCTCATCCTGTCAGATGTGAGGACACTGACCCAGTCTCCCATCCCCGACTGATGCCACTCCCCTCTCCTTTTCCCAGCAGTGTTGTCTTTAAGTGTTTCCAAAGGCACCGTTTCCAGGCTCCCAGGCAGCCAGTTGGCTCTTTTCCAAACAAGCCACTGAACAGGCAAACACAGAGATACACTGGGATAAAATGAGCTCCTCTTATTGATTTTTCCAAACCAATATGGCACTGATGCTGCCTCTTTGTGCCATTTCCCTCCTCTGCCAGGAGGCATTCGCACCTCTTCCATCATTTTAATTAGACATTACACCTGACACAAATGCTGAGTTGATTAACCTTAAAGGAGCTGAATGGGTTGTGGGATCGTTAACACGGGGCCCCTGACACCCCATAACTCACTCCAACATGTGCTGTTGCACAAACTCACAGCTTCTCCAGCTCACCCGCCGAAGCCACAACGCAAGATAATGGCACCTACAGAGAGCTTTTTATGAGGCTGTCTCACATAATAATGCTATAAAAGCCAGATTTAAAAGACGGATTGCCCTGGACTCCACAGACTTCACTTTTTAATGTTTACATAAATGCACCTTTTCTGCTGTGTTTTCAGGTAACAGCCCTTCCCAAATCATGGAAGTCAAGGCAACCATCAGCTTTGCCCTAAAAAGCTGCTCTCATCAGGAAGCAGAGTACTCATGTGGGATTCTCCTGTTGCTGGGATGGGGGGCAGGAGGCAGGGAGCAACCCACAAACACTCATTTGCTATGAACATGGCCCTTGCATGAATTCCTCATTTGTAGGAAAAGTCTCTAGTGTGAGCAGAATCCATCCAGCCTTAATGGGCCCTTGTTACATCATACTAAAGGAGAAACATTAAGTTTTGGTGCATCCAGGAGTGTTGCCAGAGGAACTATTTTCCTGTTCAGATGCATTTCCCAACTCACACTTGAATTTGCCCAAGACTGGAATAAGCCTAAATCAGCCACTGGCTGAGACTGCCCAAGTACAACTGAATCAGCCTAGCCTGGAGTAGAGGGACCATAATTTGCACAAATTTCCCTTTGTGCCTGAGAGGGAGAGTAGCTCAGGCTGCTCCAGTGCCAGGATTCCTGGTTCAGCTGTGCCATTTGGTGGCACGAGAAGCTTAGCTATGGGTGCAGCATTATCCGGGTTTTTTCTGCCCTCATGTCAATCCAATCAGACTCCACTTTTGGGAACAGCAAGAAGACAGCTGATCCTTCTTTACCAGCAACAAAAGGAGGCTGAGGGCTGAGAGATCATTAATGTATCTGCCTATCTATGTTGGGGGGGTGGGGGGGATAAAAAAAAGTGATTTGGTATGGCTTAATTGGTCTGGGATGAGGATATATTCCTCATCCACAAGCAGGACTCCACTGAGATTGAGAAATTGCTGGAGATGTATGAGCCCTGATGAGATCCCCTGTTAGTTAGTTGGCAGCATTGTTTTTGTCATGCCTTCCTCTTCCACTTGTTTGTTTAGCTTATCCCTGCATTAAAACCTGTCAAGCCTGTAAACAAGACAATGTTTTTTGATTAGGCTGCTCAACTGACAATAAGGCAGAACTGGGAGAATTTCCTGCTCTTCTAATGCAGAGAGAAGTTGTGTGGTTCTATTAGGATACAGCCAAGGTACATCCTGAGAAAAGGAATTTCCTGGATTGGTTGTCGATGTCCACAATGCCGCTTTGAGCATCATCTGAAGTCCAAAGTTTCCCATCATTCCTATAGTTCACACAGGCTCAGGAAAGAGCTCTGGAGCCTCACAGAGGTGCCTCTGTCTCCAGTGTGAGCAGTCAGAGCCATGGATCTCCTGCTGAAATCCAACCCTAACAACATACCTTGCACTCATATAGAGACAGCAGTCCCAAGGCAGCCAGGACTGTCCTATTCTTTTGAGGTTTATTGCATTTTGGAAATAGAACAGCTTGGTTAGTGTCTGTCAAAACACTGCCAAGAGTCTAAACTTGGACATCAGTGTGTAAGATAAGAGCAGATGCTGCTGTAAGCCTGGGATGTGCAGGGATGAGGTATCATCAGGATCCCCTCAAAACCCTCTTGCAGGACCATTTTGCACAAGACTCCACCTACTAAGCAGTGGAGAGATGGGCAGAAGGTAATAATCTGCTGCTGCTTTCATATCACTGGTTTATCATGGAATATCCCTAAGGACCATCGACTCCAACTCCTGGCTCTAATCAGGACACCCGCAAGAGTCACCATAGGCTTTTTCAAGGTCTGTCCCATTCCACCTCCTGGCAAGGAAGCAATGAATCACACATTTGAAAAAGCCTACTCCTACATTGCATGGCAGCCCAGCAGTGTGGAGGGAGAGGGCAGCCACAGCTGGGCTGCAGAGCAGCTTTCCTTTGAATTCCTGCTCTGTAGCATGAAGGCAGCTGTCCTGCCAAGCTGAACGAGCACAAGTGGAAAACAGTGAATGCAAACACATCTGTTCTGGTGTCAGACACAGGGAGATGTTGGTGGTGTAGGATGACAATGTTGTTCAATCCTCTTCCCACTAAGGGTGATAGAGCTACCTCCTCCAGTAAACAAGAGGAAAGGGAAAAATGCTCTGCAGCCTGGGGACAGCCCTTGCTGTGAATCCAGTAGGGCCCAGCTGTACCCAGCTTTACTCCCTGCATTCCTACCAAACCAGAGCCCTCTGAGGAAATGGGGAAGTTGAGGGATGGACATGAGCCTGTCAAAATGATGGGACAGACACATCCCTGTGACATGGAGAGGGATGGGAGGGATTGAGGAATAACCAGACATAAAATTTGCTTGCTTTTGCCCAAGGCTCCTTGTGTTAGTTCACATGAGTGTGCAACACCGAACAGCAGCCAAACTCCAACCAGGGATTGCTTGTCCTGAAGGGCTCCTGATTTTGCCTTTTCTGGACAGGAGAAAAGTGTGTAAGTGACCACACATCCTTTGTTCAGGCCAAGTATTTTCTTTCATGGAGAATAGCTCCATCCTTCTATTCTCTCCTCCACTAAGCCTGCTGCAAAAAGCCTCCTTCTTCCCCCTATTTGCATAAGTGATGATGCAGCCATCATAATTATCAAGGAAATCCACTGCTTCCCCCTTCCAGCACCTCCCCCCTTTGCTGCTGCTCTTTCCCTGCTACGGATTTTGCTGGCAGATGGGACTGGAGCCTCCTCAGCCCACTGGCTCTTCCTTGAAGAAGAACAAAGTGACAGCCCTGCAGGCAGCTGAGCCACGGCAGCGTGACTAATCCATATCGGGAGCATCCCAAAGGTCAGTGTCAAGGTTGTGCTCCCACAGCTTTGCTGGGGTAAAAAGGGTGCTGAGCATGGGCTGGAGGGGCTGCATTGTCCCCTCACAGGGATCAAGTGTATCCCCCATGCTGTTGAGCTCTGCACCCTGCCTCAAGGCAATCCAAGGGTCAGGGAAAGGGAGATCTGGAGCATCCAGTTTGGGGGGTTACCAGCAAGGAGATGAGCAAGCTCATACATATGGAAAGATGACCTTACCAGCTCCACTCAGCATTCTGCACATCATATGTGATTTGCAATCAGCCATGGCCATGCTTGTCTCCATTTCCCCCTCAAGTCCTGTTCTTGCAGCACTACTTACATATGGTTTTACCCATGTTTTTTGATATATCTGTCCTACTTCTCTGCCCCTAACCCATTACCTCAGCAAATTAGCATTTACCCATTATGCTCTTTCAGTCAGACATTCCTGGCTTTGACTGTGTTAGGATTAGGTCTTCCATGCAGACAAAGGTGTATTTTTTAGTGTTATTTATCTACCTGTGACAAACTAGGTGGCAAAGTCCTGACAGTATATCTGCAGCCATAGCAAGACCTGTGTGGCACAGTCCAGTCTGTAATAGCTCATTTTTTATGTACATGGCATCAGATGGGCCACCCATGTGATCCTCTTCTGCTGTGTGCCTGGAAATGATCCAAAGAGCTGATGAACCAATTGGAATTACAGACAAGAGTTTAGTTATAGTCCCTGGGGGGAAATGAGGCCTATGTGGAAGGAAGTAGGACAGGGGAGATGAAAATAGTCTATCAGGAAAGCAAGCCAAAAACTTGCCAAGCTCCTCCGCCACACAAACACAAGGCAGCCTTCTCTCCGTACTCCAAGCCATGAGCTCCTGCATCCCACAGCCATCAGCTGAGCTGTCAGTACACTCAGCACTTCCAGAACATCCATTTCAGGACCTAGAGCTGCAAATCATGACAGCCAATTTTAAGGGTGTGCAGGAGAACGAGGGAGGACAGCAACCAGGTCCATGTCAGCAAGGATAGACCGAGCACTTCCTCCTCTACCCTGGGCAAGACTCTGGAATCCCACAAGGGGATCCTGGTTCTCACCAAGAGAGCAAGTCAATCAGTTCCTCTCATGGCAATTTTCTGCAGATGGACATTGCTGGGCGTAAGTCCAGGGCTGAACTGAATCTAGTTAATGTTTAAGGTGATAGCAGCTTGCACCTCATCCCTCTTTAGAGCCCTGGCTCCTGGATTGGTGCTCAGGGATCACCCTCTGTTCTACCTTCTTGTTAGAGCTCTGTTCTGTCATTTTCTACTTGCTCACTTCCTCCTCCCAGCCAGCATCTCAGTTGGATCTGACACGCTCCATCTGCAAATATCCCAATCCAGCCTCCCCAGGGTGGCCGCATAAACATTCACAGCTCCAGCCAGGGAAGAGGCAAAATCCCTCCTGCAGTTGGATTCCACAAGAGCCTTTCACCAGGCTCTCATGCCCCAAACTCTGTCCAGATGGCCTCACCACACGGTGTCCCACCACATTTTGTACATAGCAAAGGTGCCAATTATCTCTTCCTTCCCTGCTTTGAAATGATCATGCTCTCTGCAACACAAACACTCTTTCAGTTGTCCTGCTTTCCACATTCCAGGTTGGCAATTAGAATCTGCAACCTCTGAGCTTCTCTGCAAACTGATGAGCTGCTAAAAATACAGCCCCTGCAGGCACCCATTCAACTTCTATTTCTGTATTTTTATTATTTTTTTCCTTTTTTTTTTTTTTTAACCAATTTGAGATGAACAAAGCACTTCAACAAAGGGAAGGAGAAAATGCTGTGATTGTGAAGATGGATTGCTGCCACTTACTTTGTTCATTTTAATTATACAAAGTCATCACTTAGTGGGAAGCCTCTGGATAGGAAAAGGGAGCACAAAGAAGTTACCATATCCCACCTCCTTATTTCACTATGCTTCATTTTAAAGCCTCCCCTGACATCCTGGCAACAATACCTGAAATAGCACTTCCATACTCTTACATCTTTCCATACGTTACTAACCTGCTGTGTCTTCAACATGGAAAGTCCAAATAGTTCCAGTCCTCCTGGTAAAAATCAGAATGGACCATCAGGAACAAACAGCCTCTTCCCAAAACAATCACACCCTCGTCCCTCCATAGAAGGCTAGAGAGTTTGTTTTAAGACGTCTCTTAACCAACCCTCTTGTGCCACCTCCTAAACTGGCTCCAGCTGGGAGATGAGGTTGGAAATCAAGATCCTTCAGTACAAATAAGAGGTTTAAGTCAGAAAAGTTCCAGTTGGTGCCTGGGTAAGGGCAAGACCCAGGATTGCCTCTTTTTGCCTTCGCTATCAACTCACTTTGCTACATGGGGCAAATAATATTCCCTTTACTGACTCCCTGTTGGCAGACTAAAGATCACTTAACTCCCCTGAAGTTAGTCCTGTGTTATTCAGCCTGGCATTGCTGCTTGGCTAATGCCAGCTGTTTTGAAGGAACTGAGCCCAAAGCTGGACTGTCCCAGGAGGTTGTGCTCTCCGCCAGCACAGGCAGGAGTGGAGTGTTCCACTCCCAACCACTGCAGGTCTCACCTGAGGGACCCATTTCACTCTAATCCAGTCGTTTTGCAGAGGCTGAGGGCAGTCCCTGCCCTCCCTGTCCTGCAGTGACAGCTGAAAAATGACAGTGTGCCATTTTCTGAGCAGAGACCCAGCAAAACCACTGTCCTGCTGGACACAGAGGCTTCCCACCAAAACAGACCTTCCTCTAGTGGCACTTCAGCCAATCTTGGGGCCTTTTCTGTTTGTCTGAACCACTCACAGCAATAACCACTGACAGCCTGGCTCAGAGGATGGGGACAGCTCCTTTCCCCATCAGAGCATTTATGCAGAGAGCAGTCTCTATTTCTAGGATTGTTTCTGATGCCAGAACTCCCAAATCCATGAGCTCTACTTTACCCTGATGTTGTTGCAGCAAGCTTTCTGGTTTTGGGGAACTGAAGGGGATTCTTCCTCTACTCCCTTTTAACCACAAAACATCATCATCCCTGAAAGAAATTCTCTCACTTGTGTTTCCCACATCTGCCCAAGATGTTTCTGGTGGGCCAAAACAACTTCACCATTTTTGCCCAAGCTTTCAGCTCCATCTTGGCCTTCCTAAAAGTTGGACTTTCCCCAAAGGAAACTTGATTGTAATGTTGCAGAGCCGGTTAATTTTCACCCAAGGGCTATTTGTAAACACTCTCCGGTAATTGTTGTAAGTTTGCAGCTTTTGAAATGAGTGATCATGGTTTCCACTCCAGGATTTCTCTGCCCATTTTCTGAGTAGTTGAGGCTGTGTTTAGATATTCTCTCCTCACACACCAATTGCCACCTTGCTCTATGTTTGACATAGATTTTTCCCCCGTGTAATTTTATCTCCAGTAAGCTGTTGCCTTTCTTGTTTAACTCAAAGGCTTACAGGCATTAACTGGGTGTCCTTCCCCCTCCACAGCCTAGGGGTTACATTTCCATTTGCTCCATTGCTTCTGGCATCACTGTGAGCTTTCCCACAGCCACTGTCTGGTCCTTATATTGTTTTTTCCACATTCCTCTCTAATATTTTATATATACTCTGAACATTTTGTTCACAAGTTTGTTCCCACACTCCCTTATTAACCTCTTTTTTTGGGTTGTGTTCAATAGATAAGACTTCCACTTCTACTGTTGTGGTTGTTGCTATTTGCCTTTAAATGTTTACAGAATTTCTTTCAAGTTTGTTTTTCCTTTCCTCTTCAATTTTGCATTTATCTTCATAAATATTTTTTTAAAAATAATTTCCCTCATTTTTCCTTTTTTTTTCATGCAAAGGTAGAATTAGATTTGGACAAGAGTCAGAATTTCTACTTCTAACAGAGCTCTTGTAATTTTGTTTCAAAGAAAATCTGATTCCTGAAGATATGCCAAAGTTTTGAAACTCTTTGCAAAATGACTTCACTATTGCAAGTTTTTAAACAGCCCAAGTGATTTGTTTGGAAAACATTGAAAGTAAATTGACCTCAGAGGCAAACTGAAACATAAAAATTGTCACCATCATGAAAGTTGATCCACTTGGTTGTTAAAAATAATACCAAAAATGATAGGGCTCTAAATTTTAAAATGAAGTTGTTAGGAATGAAGGTTGTGTGAATGTGACAGGGTCCAGCAAAACAACACTGCAGAAAAATGAGAAACACTCAGTGTGGGCAAACAGAGAATTGTAACTGAGTAGTAAGTACACTTCTTGTTTCAACAGCAATAATTTTCAAAAATTGAGAAAGACTATAAGCAAAGTTGATTAGAAAAGAAATTGTAGGCAGAGAAAATGCTGATTGCAAATTGATGTTTCTGCAAAAAAAGTTTATTAGAAAGTCAAAACCTAAACACTACAAATTCATATGAAATAAGAACACAAGTTTAGCTGGAATCCAAGCCTTGCTCTGTTTCAAAAGAAAAAAGCAATGGAAGAGTTCTATCCATACACAAGGATTACATATCAAAATTCAAGGTGGGAAATGGAAAACTTGCACCAAGACTGTTTGAAGAACTAGCTGAAATCCCTTTTGGTTTGCTGACTTTAATTTCTGCTATCTATTCTTTACTTACACAACTGCAGCACTGCCTCCACTATCCAGAGGCATCCCATCCACAGAGATGTCTCTGCTTTTCACCTGAATGACTCCTCTGAACGTGTCCTGGTCCAAAGTGATCCATTACTGGGGAGCAGTGGGAAGAAATATAAGTTGGACTCGATGATCTCAAAGGTCTTTTCCAACCTAGTTAATTCTGCAGTTAATTCTGTGAAATTAACCCCTGCAAAAAGAGATGGAAATGTGTTCATACCCAAGGAGCAGGCTACCCCCGTGGGAACAAGGTTGTCTCCCTCTGACTTGCTGAAAATTCTCCCTGGCTGCCATAGATCAGCTGAGATCCTGGGATCTTTACTCAAAAACAAACCCCCAGACATAGCAGTTGTAGCTATCTCACACAGCAGATGTGGGGAAAGCTGTGTTTGTGCCAAGCAAGCAGAAAATGACTGATAGGAGGAGTTAAGGGCCATTCATTCAGTTACTCTGTGTGATGGACCTTAGACAAAGATCTATATCCCAGCTTTCAGAAAGTGAGGGACTGCGTGTTCAGCACACCTGCATGGTCACTTATGGCTCAGCAAGCTCCCCTCACTTCAAAGCCATGAGCTGGAGTGTCTACAACAGCTCATTATCCTGGTGATGCTGCAGCTCCCTGCCCAGGCAGCATGGACCACAGTTACAAGGTGTGACAGTCAGAAGGGAAGGGCAGCAGCACCTGGTGAGCAGCTCCAGGGTGAGGACACACCACTCTGATCCTCAGCGCTGCTGAGGGGAGGCTGAGCCAGCTTTGGCAGCTCTGGGCCTCAATTCCCCTACCTGTGCTAAGGAGAATACCACTCACCTCCAGTGGAAAATGCTCCTTCCCAGTACTGTCCTGCAGTACTTCTTAAGGTTATGCACAGGTTTGTCTTTTCCCTTCTATTCCTTAGAGCTGGCAGCAGCATTTGTGTTGTTTCTCATCACTCAGAGCTATTATTAACACCCTTCTGGAGACATGAAATGTATCTACATGCACCTCTGGTAATTAGATCAAAAATCCTACTAGTGCTGATGCAGCTCTTGCAGAATATATTAGGAGTACAGCCAGCGCCAAAAAGTTTTTTGGAACTCAATAATCACACCTGAGATTGGAATTAGAAGATTTTTTTGCTGCACAGAAGGTGAGCAGGGAAAGGTGGGAGTGAGGAGCAGTGTGTGAGGACTCAGCCTGGTTCCCTGTGTGGCTGTGGCAGTCACAGATGCTCAGCATCCCCTCACCAGCACAGCCAGTCTGGCTCTGGCACAGCTGAGCTGCTCTGCAGGACCACAGGCACGTCCTTGCTGTGAGCAGCCTGCTGTCACAGGCAGTGCCTGCTCTGCTCACACCTATCTAGAGCTGCCTCTGCTGGGAAATAAGGTCTGAAAAGAGCCACATCCCCTCCACGGCTCCCAAAACTGTGTGTGAGACATCCTGGCAGGTTAACTTTGCTTTCCTAACTTCTGAAATTCAGGGGCAGATGGTCAAGCCTTGTACATTTTTGGGAGGGAGACAGAGCTGGCTCTGCACCCCTCTTTTGTGGCACATCCCTCTTGCCCCTTCCCAAGCATCTCAGACATGGCTGTTCTTAGATCTGCTGAACCTGTGGGGTCAGGGTGGGATTCAGACAGCGGGACTGGGGTGCTGGGAGGGACACCCCATGTCCCTTTCTCACAGGCCTGCATCCCTTTTCTTGCATCCTACCCCCGTGCAGGTCTGGGCACTGGAGGTGAGGAACTCTAGGGAGAAATAATTAGGAAGGAAAGCGTGGAAAGTGGCTGTGGTGATCCCCCTTTTCCTGTGGCCACCCATCAGAGCATCGTGGGGGTGCCAATGAGTGATGCTTTGGGGATCTCTGAATGCTCCCCTTCCCCCCTCCCCAGCTTGGCTGTGGCACTGCACATACTGAGCAGCCAGGACCTGGCAGGCCAGGATCCTTGGAAAGGAGGTTATGCGGAGGAAAATGACATCTCTAAGTGAAGAGCAGCACTTCATTGCTTTTCAATCCTTCTGCTGACGCCAGTTAACAGCCTGCAGCGGAGTCCAGAATACACCTGAAAATAAAATAACACCTGGGCCCTGTGCTGCTGCAGAGAACAGGCAGGGTTTGCAATCAGTGGGGTTGGTGGGAGCGCTCTGAGCGCAGGACAGCAGGCAGAGGGTCAGCCCCAAGCCCTCTGCTCCTGGCACTGATTGCAAACATGTCAGGATCTCCTCCAGAGTGCCTTTCCCTGCTGCTCCAGCTGTCACGTTGTCATTCTGGTGTGGAATGACACACGGAGAAGAGGAAGGTCATGTTATTCCTGGGAGAATTATGTTTTTCTCAGTGGCAGGTTATTTCTGGTGTCTTCTGGGTGCATGTTCTGTTGGAGCAGTGTCACATGAACAGCAAAACAAAGTCAGACTCCACAGTGCCCTGCTGGCAGGATGGGATACACCTCTAATCCCCAGGGAGAGGGGAGTGACTGGGACGTGTGCTCTGATTGATACCTCAAGACAAGGGACTCCTAAATTTGAGGTCATGATGCACAGGGCTGCAAGACACTCATGAGGGTTTCTCTCATGCTCTGTCATGTCATGGCTCAGAGGCAGGAAGCAGGTTGGAAACCACCTTTAGTGAAAACATCAGTATTACCAAGGACTTAGTGATTGTGGGGCTGAGTGACAGGGAAAGGGAGATCAGGGAGACTTCCTTACACCAAAAAACCTCTTCTTGGTTATAGTGGTGAGCATAGTATTCTCCAGAAATGGGAGAAAGAGAGAAGGGGAGATCTATCCAATCTATCTAGGAATTTTTTTCCACCTCCAGTGGATCCCTGTGTACACCAAAGCAAACAAATGGCGCCCATGAAATTTATACTGAGGAATACATTTCTTGGAAGCTGAGCATGAACTAAACAATGATGTAGCAGGTTGATCAGCTACCTACACACTACTAGACAGAGAGTCTGTTTGGGGCTGTATTTTTACAAGTGTGTGTGAAAGATTTCTGAGACCTCCGAGATATTGTTTGCCAAAACGCCCATGTGAAAGGGAATAAAATATTTTGTTTCAAAAGATCACAGTATAATGGGGAGAAGAGAAATGCAAAGGTTGCCTGATCTGGTACAGCAATTCTGATAAAAAATTCAGTGCTGGGTGATTCAGAAGAAGGTTTAGCATACCTGCTCATCAGCTCAGATCTAACACATCTAATTGTGCATTTCTTCCCATGGGAGGTCATTTTTGCCTAACCCTGTCTGATAATTAGATTATGTTGTACAGATTTAGTCATTATAAATTTCAACCTGCATAATGTTTTGTCTGGACACAACTCTCAGTGAGGTTGCAAACTCTTTGATTCCTCCTAAATTATTAATTTCAGTAATATCCTGTGACAATAAATTCCACAGGTACAGTTCATCACATACATGGAAGGTTTTCCCATGCTGCCTACACTATCTATACCTTGTCACCCTCATTTCCTTCAGCTGTGTGAAATCCCACCAGGTTTTTGGGGCTGGATTTCTCCAAAGAGAAGTGTTTTTATAGGCTAACATGATCACCTTCTTCATAGTAGCCCCCATCATTAGGGGTTTCTCTTTCGGAGGAAGCATCCCAAGAGAAGACTGCAGGGAGCTGGTTCTCTGGATACACTGACTAGTAAATGTGTTGTTCATCATAGCTGGGAAATGGGTGAGAAAACAAAAAATAGATGGAGGAGCTCAAATACAAGGAGAATGTGATGTCATTGCGGAAGGCAGGGCGAAAGTATGGAGCTCATCTGCTCAGGTCCATTGAGAACCCTGTCAGTCGCACCGTGGATTACAAAGCAATGTTTAACTTAATTTCAGCCAATATGCAGCAATGTTTGTAATAACCAGCTGTCAGAGGAGCAGAGGAACAGACACAAAAACAGACAGGAGGGAGGAGGAAGGAAGCAGGAGAAGCAGGACAAGCTGATGGAGAACTCTGGGCTAAACCACCCTCCTTGAGCAACCTGTACTCCCATGGGCACAGAAATGCACGAGACTATCCCAACTTAGGAATTCCAGCTCCTGGAGATCCCACAGTTAGGTGACACACCTCAGAGCAAAGATGGGAACAGGAGATGGTGCAGCCCTGTGGCTCTAGGCAGGAATGCTGCCACAAAGCATGGAAAAGCCTGGGGAGTTGTAGAAAATACATCAAGGGAATGCCACAATGAGCTGACTCTGACAAGAGCTGTTCCTTCAGATGTGCTCAGGCTGGTTCACTCTCCTGTGCACCCCTGACCTGACCCCCTTCCAGGAGCACTGTTTGCCTCTTCCTCAGTCACTTTCAAGCCCTGTGCTTTGGGCTCAAATGCTTCATCTGTGCTCCATCTTTCCCCCCACCTTCCCTGGCAAGTACCTCTGGATCTCAGCCATTCCACACCATATCCTCCATCCTCTCTGCTTTCCAGAGACCTCTCTGAGCTCCAGCACTGCAGATCCAACTGACATCCCTGCTGCCTCTGGACTTGCAAAGAAAATCCAGTCTCTGCTCCCTGCCTTGCCCCTCTCCAATCCACATTCTGGAACAGGCACTGACTGCTTTCCCCATCAGCTACCTCCCTGCTACACACTTTCCTTTTCTCTTAATTTCCTCCTCCCCTTAGGATATTGATGCTGGATGAAGTTTCCCATTAAACCAGCCACTCTTGTAGAAAGGGAGGCTGACATGATTAATGTCATCCAGTGAGGAAGGCAGGAGTGCAGTCAGGGAACAAGGAGACAGGCACATTCCCAGCAGCCCGTCATTGGCATTTGCCCCAAAGTGGCAGCAGACACAGGATGGACACAATTTTTCCAGCTCTGTTTTGTGCTGGATGCAGACTTTTTAGCGCCAAGAAGGAAGAGAACCCTCCTTCTCTCTGTTTCATTTTTCATTTAGTCTGTACCCAAACAGTGCTGCCTTGGGCCCACGTACAAAGGAAGAAGTGACCCTCCCAAGCCTGTCTTGGTGGCAGCGTGGAATCCACAATTCAAGCTTCAGATTGAGCTCAGGGGAGGTCAGATTTATTTCTGGTCATTTTAGGTTTGGCAGCTTTATGTTTTCTCTCTCTTCACCCTGTTCCCTCTTCCTCTCTGCCATTTGCAGCAGGTCCTCTGAGCAGCTCTATTGACGAACCCATTCCCTGAGATTTTCTTCGCTAACTTGGAAAACCCCAAGAGAGGCCATCCCCTTATCTTGACTCCAAACTTCCACCATTTGGGAAAAGGGGCTTGGATGACAGCCCCAGCTAACACTCAGCTGAGTGAAGCTCCCCTTGTAGTCAAGGGAGAGGAAAAAATTCTCTCCACTTTATGAAAAGCATAAATTTGGCTTGTGTGAGCTGGAGGAGTCTGTTTCCCTCAGCTGACAACCAGAGGAGGTTATGGTGATTGACTTTTGGCTTTTGCAAACTTCCCCCACCACCAACACACTGTGATCAAGATCCTACATCTTCCCATAATAGTTTGCTCCAAGCACCCAGACTATTTAAATAAGCAAATCAATGAATAAGTAACTAAGAAAAGGAAATCTCCTAGTTTTTTAAATTGGATTTATTGCCTTCAGCTTCCAGCCATTGATTCTCCTTATGACTTTTCCAGACTGAAGAGCATTTCAGTACCCAGGATCTTCTCCCTGTGCAAGTGCCTGTAAAGAACTCCAACAGTTTCCAAGTCACCCTTCCTTCCAAAATGGCCATAAAGGACAAAAGAAAACTTCCCCCTCTAAAGCGTTTTTAAAATACTTTACAAATCATTAATGAAAAATGTAGAAAAAGAGCAGTTCTGGTACTGATCTCTGTGTAAAACCTCAAAAATACTCTTGCTGTGGTTTGTTTGTTCGTCTGTTTTTCCAGGTTAGCCAGTGTCCATAAGACCTGCAGTTATCCAGTTTCAGATGTGTAAATGCTCTTAATCTCAAATGAAATTAGCACCATAAAGAGTCAGGGGCCTGGGAATTGCTTCAACAAAAGCCAATCCATTATGTTCATCCACACTTTTATCAATCAAAACCTCAGTCTCAAAGAATAAAACTAATTCTCTTTGAAAAGATATTTTTCTACAAAATCATGTTGACAACACTGGTTTCTATTTCTAGCCTTTGATTCTTTATCAACTGGCATCAGATTATGTGCCCCCATTATTTGATCTGACTGATAATACACTACCTATTACACAGCTACAACCTTCTGGCCTTTTTAAAAAATTATGTTATTATATAATGTTCCCACAATTACCTACCATGCTGTGAGGTTTATTAGAGACTAAAGTCAGCAGACCAAGAAGAAGTTCAGCTAATTCCTCAAAGGGTCTTGGTGCAAGTTTTCCATTCCCTGTCTTGAATTTTCCAGTGCAATCCTTGTGTAAGATTGTGTATTTTCCATCCTTCTTTTGCTTTGTAACAGAGCAAGGCTTGTTTTTGTAACAGAGCAAGGCTTGGATTCCCACCAATGTTGTCTTCTTATTTCATATGAAATTGTGGTGTTTGGGGTTTTGGCACTCCGATAAACTTCTCTTACAGAATCACCAATTTGCAATCAACATTTTCCCTGCCTACAGTTTCTCTTCTAATCAATTTTGCTTGTAGTTTTTCTCAACTTTTGAAAATTATTGCTTTTGAGACAGCAAATGTACTTATTACTAGTCACAATCCTCTGTTTGCCCATATTGAGTGTTTCTCAACTATGCAAACATCTGATAAGTGAAGAATAGGGAAAATTGTCCAGAAAGTTCTTAAAACACATTAAGGAAAAAGAAAAAAAAAAAAGAGGAAAAATAAAGGAAAACCAAAAAGAAGGAAAGAAACGATTTTTTAGTAAATGGATTTTAGAGCTGGAAGGGAGGAAAATTTGAGACACTGATTTTATGCCTTTGAAAGAAAGCAAGAAAATAAACACTGACACTGAGCTGGCATCATCGCTTCCATGACAGATATCATGACTCTTCCACTCGTGTTCGTGCTTTGTCTTCAGCAGAGTGTGAGTTTGGGGTATCACCTGACAAAAGCTGTAGCCACAGAATCATTCTGCTCCATAGGGACTCAGGGTCTCACTCAATTCTTCCACCTCAGAGTAAAGAGAACACTGAATTCCAAGCTGTTCTTTTGCCCAGTAAGGTCTGGTAAAAATCCAAGAGCAGAGATTCATGGGTAGAAGAATGGATGTGACTGGATGGCCTCCAAAACAGAGGGAAGATGTCCTGCCTTGGCAATGACAGGTCCTGCCTCAGGGCACAGCCCAGGCGGCCTCTCCAGGTCCCTGGAAATCCCTTTTCCTATTGCTCAATAGGCACTGCTTTAGCTACAATGAGCTTCCAGCCTACAGAATAATTTATCTTTATTCCACACAATGTTTCCTTTTGTAGAAGAGCTACAAGAAGTGTCACACATGACAGCAACTGTCAGAAAATTGCATTTTCAGAAGTTATCCTAATGTTTTCAGAGAGGTTTTGGAAGACAGGCTTCACACAGGGAGCCCTGCCATGCCTTTCCCACTCCACGTTAACACTGTTTATGCTGCACATGAGCAGTGTGGATGCAGAAACTCTTGCTGCTCTCTGCACCATCCCTGAGCTTTGCTGAAGGTCGCTCCCGTGCTTCAGCTGGGCTTGGTTACTCTCTGAGGCACTGGGGATGTTCCTCCACCAAAATGTTGCCCTGATTTCGCTCTCTCAGTCAAAAGCTACTCTGTGCTGGCTCCCTTTGTAGGCAACACAGAGAAACATGGACTTGCCGCTGCCTGTGTGTGGTTCCAGGGGAGACTACTTGTTTTAATTAGACTATTTAATAATATCTGAAGTGAGGCAGCTTGAATGTTTCTTATGTTTCTTCCTTGATCTAAGTGCATGCCAGAATCCCGGTTTCTGTCTTATCAATTACACTGAGCTGGTATTTTTCAGTTCCAGCTCCCTCACTTTCTCCTGTAGTTTTTCTGTACATGGTATGATTCAGCCACTGAATTTCAGGCCTGCCAGTTGAAAGCATTTTCTTTCCTATCTGAACTTCTTGCTTTGTTAACCAGCATGAGGACCTAGATCACTGAGAACTAACTTTTTGAGTTACTGCAACATTTGCCCAGTCCCTACGAGCTCTTCCCACTGACTTGAGTTGGAGTCCAAGCCCTGGTCTCCCCCCTTTCATTCCTTTTCAGCTCCTCCACTTTTTTCTTCCTTTCAGCATCTATGACTTGACATCCAGCCTTGCTTTGGTAAGAAGCTGAAGTTCCCTGCCTGTGAAGGCTGAAACTCTGTGACCATCCAGTCTGTTCCTCCTTTCTTATGCAAATTACCTTTGTCTGGATCAGGAAGTGGCCTGACAGATACACGACTCCGACATGGAGATGAAAAGAAATCGTTATCAGATCTATGCTCCTGACTTAGATAAATAAGCACTGGGCATGATTTGCCACTCATTAAAGTGTCTCCCTCAGGAGATGGCTGACAGTTCATTAAGTAAGATGAAATATTATTATTTAAACTCAAGACTGATCAGGCTGGGTGAAAACTTATTCTACTGTATTTATGATTTCATGCATTGACAAGCAACTTCTGCAAAATATTCTTCTGAAGTGGCTGGCCCACATGGAAATTTAGATCCTGCTGTAATTTAACTAACAGGGTAAATTGTGTCATTTAAGTGGCAGAGCTCTGTGCTCAGGCCTTGCAGTCCAAATATTCATCTCCACTCCCAGAGAGGTTTGGTACAGTGTGTATTCACCAATCTAAGCTTGATCCAAGTCCCAAGCTCAAGATAAGTGGCTTTCCAGTTCCTCCATCCCAATAATTGCATCTTCCAGACCCTTTTGTCCCCGCCCTGGTCGCTATGAACTGCCCCACAGTCTGTCTGCAAAGCAGGACTCAGTAGTGATTGGCAACACAATAAAGCGCCACTGCAAACTGCCCATCCTTATTTATCTTACTTCATTTCACACCTCAAATTCAGCTTTACAGGTTCCTCTCCTCAGAGGCGCTGTACCTGATCCAGGGTCATTCATCTTCAGGACAAGTGTCTATTGATCAGCTGTTATCCAATTTACAGCAGCCATGTAATACAACCTGAACTCAGGGGGCTCAAGAGGGAATTCAGTGTGGGACCAAGGACAGCACCTTCTGCAAACCCTTCAGCGCAAGCACAACATGGACAGATGCTGTTGCTTTACAGCAGAACCCCCAACCCCAAGCACAGTAAGAGCAACAGATCATTGCCAGAAAAAAAAAACCCCAGTCCCATCTCCTTCTGCAGGGAGGCGTGAGCATTCCTGGCCACGTTTTGACAGCAAAAAAAAGAGGAATCCATGCCTAAGGAACTTTACAGTGAGAGTCCATTAATGCCTCCTGAACCCTCTGTAATACTCAAGGGTTACACTTTTTTTTTTTTTGTCAACCCTGAACACAAAGAACAAATATCTCCTTTCAGGAAGAGTGACCTTTACAGTGCACCAGGAGAATGAAAGAAGGAGGCAGAATAGAGGCAGAGCCCTGTGAAAGGGGAGCCACACAAAGCGTGTGCTGACTCTCAAGGCTGGGGCTGGGCTGGGCCCAGGCAGGGTTCTTGTCTCCACAGAGAGCAGAGCTCTTCAGAACAGGGGCACTGCCTTGAAAACAGAGCTGCACCCACACCAGTGACAGCACAAGAGCTGCCTGGGTACTTTCAATAAACCTATTATTCCTTGGAAAAGTCAACTTCTTGGAAATAAGAACTGTTTGCAGGAAAGAATCAGTTTCAATAAATCCCTTTCTGGTTTTTTTTTAAGAGAACTGACATTTTTTTAAAGTTTTCTCTTATTTGTTCCCCAGGTTGAAGCAAGTTTTCTTATAGCATTCCCAGTAATTAAAACTAAGCTAAAATGCCAAAATGGCCAAAGAGGACCAAACAAAACTCCATAAAAATGTTTCTACTGCCCTAACCAGAATGTAGCTTTGCAAAAACTCAAGACTTTCAAGTTTCTGTCTGGATATTTTCCCTGGGACACACAGACCTGTTTCACGCAGCTCCATGTCATGCTGTTTCTTGTAGTAATTTTGTAGGACATGAACACTGATATTAAGGGTAAAGTAACTATTTTGCACCTTCCTCTGATTTCCTTTTCCCTCTTTGATGTTCACCTCCTACTAGAACATTTTTCCTGATACCATTCTCAGGTTGAATGCAACCTGATTCACATCTCATGCCAATTACTGTGACATTGTCAGAACTAAACCAGTTTACACCACCTGAGCAATATGATTATTTAGCAGTGGTGTCAGTCCTCTGCCTCCTCCATCAACATTTCTGCCACAGGTGAAGGTTTTGAAGGAAAGCTGACTCCTTTACTCCCCCTCAGAAAAAAGGATAAGCAATTTCATTAATGCCTATATTTGTTAAAAATCAGGAAAAAATGGAAAAAAAAAAAAACCACCAAAAAAACCCCCCAGAACTGAAATTTGTAGACTTCCTTTATTTTATTCCCAGTTCTAAAGAAGTGAACCCATATTTCCTCTGGACCACATTCTCCCACCCCACTACAGCATCATTTCTCAGGGGCAAAACCACTTTATCAGTTTCCCACCCTGGCTGTTCTTCCCTGCATTGCAGCTCCATTTCCTACTCCAGACCTATGGAGGGAACTATCCTGAGTGCTGGGCTGACACTGGACCACATTGAAATGAAATCTTTATTAACTGATTCATTTGAGCCCCCACACAGAATTGCAGAGACACATCTGCAGGAGGAGCAGCGTGGAAAAAGGGAACAACTGGCTGCAGAACGGTGGGATACTCTTAATCTGCCTTTGCTGCCAGGAAAATTGTAATGCAGAGCCATCCTTTCCTTGTCTTTCTTCTTTCTTGTTCACCTCTGGGCAAGGACTGTGTTTATAAAAACACAAATAATTGGCATATGTTAGAAACACATCCAACAAAAATGACAATTAGGGGGAATGAGAGGGTGGATTAGAATTTTTTGCCTAGATCTGCACTCATTCCAGATTCAGCAGCAGGCTCAGGGATCTGGCTTTAGTTTTGTTTGTGCTTTTGTTTGTTCACATTTTTATGTGTTTTGTTTCATTTCACCTAATAAATACAGACACAGATATGAATGATGTGAATCTACACAAATTTGAGGATATAACTTTGGCCATTTGATCCAGAACCCATCTGAGTTTGAACCCAAAGAAAAGGATTTTTTTCCTTGTAATAACTATGTTAACCACCCCCCCCCAAAAAAAAAAACAAAACAAAAAAAACAAAACCCAAACTCAAATTCACAGTGCTGATATTCTACCTTTTTAAAATACAGGGCTGTAAATACACCTGATTTGAGGCCTAAAGTGTGACAAGATTCACACACAGTGATAATATCTTCTATTAAAGCAACGGATATTGTTAGAAAGAACTTCAGCACTCCTCATTTTCTTCCAGACTGTCAACATTCTGTGCAACATCTTTGGCATATACAGAAACCCAGGGTCTCTCAACCCCCAGTGGGTCCTACAGGCACAAATCCATTATCACCATATCCCAAACACAGGGAAAAAATCGTCAGGGGTAGCAGGGAAGGAAGTTTTTTATTTGTTTTTCTGTTGTGGGACTTCAAATTGAATCTGTCAGACAATATCCAGATTATCTGCTCAGCATGAAAACAAAGAGTGATTTTTTCTCTTTTTTGATGAAAGCCGAAGTGTGTACTAATGTCTTGAGGGCTGAGGGTGTTTCAAACATCGATTACCATAAATTAGCCCTAAAATATTGGAAGCTGGCAGCCCTGCAATTCTCTGATCTCCCTTCCCCAGTCTGCAGAACAAACACAGTTGTGGACACTTTGTGCTCCCTCCTGGCCTGTGTCAGTGTAGCGGGTTTGGTTTGCATAACCGGGCAGAAACACCAAATTTTAGTGTAGTGGGTTTATGGTCAATTTATGCACTGTTCCCCGATTTCTTTTCTGTGAGATAAACCATTAGGAGACAGCAAAGCAGGCACACAACTTATATGCTATGATAAAGTTTATTAACAGACCTAAGAGAAAAAGGAAAGAAAAAAAAACAATCAGAACACACAGACAGAACTTCTCCTCTTCTTCCTCCCCCTCCTTCTCCTCTCCCTCAATCCATGTGCAGTTCTCAAGAAAGGAAAAGAAAAGGGTTTCTTCTGCTTTACGTGGTTCTCCAAACTGCCCCCTCCTGCAGCAAAAACCATCTGCA